>WAAF01008176.1:452380-571573 GCA_013400475.1 Tricholaema leucomelas
GATGCACGGCTGCACGGGGAGTCTGAGCCCCGTAAAAGCAGCATTGACTGCATGCACCGGCGAGCGAAAGAGGAATGCTGGCACATGAGTGCACCTCTATTTATGAACTGTGGGCCGAGATCAATGGTCTCATTGGCCACCAATAACCAATCGGGCTTGCAGTCAGCCAACCTTACCATAATAGGCAAGGAGCCACAGGCCTGGGCTTTCCAAATATGGGGCTCACATGGGCCTAGCACCCGGCAAGCGTGAGCTGAGCACCTGGGGGCTTACACAACCTAAAGCCTGGGCAGGCCAGACTCCACGTGGCACCAGGCCCGTTGTGCCCCTCTGTGCTGGCCATGTGCTCACCCCTGATTAAGAAGTAGGAAAAACATGTCCAGGCAAGGCATGCGGAAGTCTATTTTTCGGGCCTATGGGCCCTCCACGACACTCCATTACCTGTTCTTTCTGCCCCTGAGACTTTGGGGAAGAGTTTTTGCAAGTTGTTTTACGCATATCAATACCAGAACTACATTTGAGGAGACTGCAAAAGGACTTCTCACTCATAAATGATAACAAAGCTCCCGATGCACAAGAGGGCAGTGTGCCACAGGAAAATCTATCATCAGAATTACAAAGCTCGTGTCTGCTGTTCCTGGCATCAAGGCTTTGGGGTTGGCACATCAGCTCGGTTATTTTAAATCCAGTTATTGTGTCAATTTAATGAGCCCAGGGAACTGGAAAAAAAAATATTAAGTGGCTTTTCCTATAGTTTTTCAGCCTTTACATCTTAATTGACTTTGTATACACCATTTCATACTAATGCTTATAGGGAATTCTGCCAAGGATGACAATATTCCAACATTGCTGCAAGCCACAAAGTGTGGTAATGGCAGCGGTTGACTCGGTGGCAGGTGCTGGGTCTGTAACTTCAATGTCACCTTTCAGCAGCAGCAGACAAATTTCCAAAAGTTGCCAGTCTAAGGAATCTGGAATGGAGTTTTTTTAATCCTCTGTAATTTCAGAAGATACAAAAAATACTTGTGATGAATATGCTGATGGAGTATTTTTAACTTACCTGAGCATGAAACAGATTTGCATTGTGCCTGGCTTCCACTATGACAAATTAATTTAGGCATTACTGCATTTCCAAGCCTCCTAAGACACCAAACCATGCAATTATAATATTGTTGTGAACATCTCAGTCGTATGGCAGTGGAATCCTTAGCATGTCTACTTCTATAGTGTAAAATGAGTAGGACACACAGTGAATGTGTTTGTGTGACCAGTCTGGGGAGCAGCATTTGAATACTGTCATAGTTTTGTTATTTTAAAGTCCTCTTTAAACATTTTTTTTCCCTATAGCATAAACCAGCCAGGAATGTCAACATTCACATTGTGTCTGGAAGGCTTTTCTATGAAGGCCAGTGACTGGGACATTACAGGTGAACACACAGGTGCATTAAAACAGCAGTAAGAGAAAGTCTACGTAGTGCCTTCTGAAAAGTGTCTGACACACCAATGCTGTTATTCAATGCACACTCAAAAATATGTGTAGAAAATGAACCAGCTGCCAATGAGACTCTGGAATAGGCTGCCCATGGTGGTTGTGGATGCCTTCTCCCTGGGGGTGTTCAAAGTCAGGTTGGATGAAGCCTTGAGCAGCCAAGTCTAGTCAAGTCTAGTTGAGTGGTGGCCCTGCCCATGGTGGGGAGGTTGGAGTAGGTGATCTCTGAGGTCCCTTCCTGCCTAAGCCATTCCATGATTCGATGATATTAGAAAACATTCAAAGGAACCAACATTATGGAAGTGTAGAGTATTGACTCGTTTGGGGGGGGGAGAGGGAGGAGGGAAGCAAAAAAGATCCTATGAAATGTCACTAACTTACCTTTAATTACCTTCTTCTCCAGGCTTCTCCCTTCAATGCATGTGGAATCCTGAGGAAAATAATGCTCTTTCTGTTGTACGAGCCATTCTTTATTTTGTACTCTTCAGTCCAAATCCTCCCTTAGAGAATATTGTCCCCAGACTTTCAGCAAAGAGAAGGGCAAGGAAGAGAGGGAAAGAAAAACAAAGTTCAAAGGTGTTCTGCTGTGTCTCAGATGGCTAAATCTGTAATTGCTCTTGGAAAAGCAGACTGGAGGCTGTACAGCCACAGGACATCCTCAGCGACACCAGCAAGGGTCTCTCATGGAAGACCAGTTTGAAAGCATATTTGAAAATAGGGTCTTCAGCAAGAACAATCATTGACATTGCACTCAATTCTTTCCAGAGGGTGAACCTGCCACTCTGGCAAACAGCTTTTGACAGATGCAGTCACTCCAATGACTATTGTTCATTTGATATCAAAGCATCTTGCAAAACACACAGACTAAACCGTTCAGCAGCAGGTACAAGTTCTTAAGATGAGAATTAACTTACATTCTTAAGAGACCACAAAGCTGAAAATCTATCCTCTTAAACTTCCCCTTCATTTCCAGAGGCTGAGAAATTTCAGGTCTGAGCTGCAAGGCTGTTTAAGCTGTATGAAATTAATCAGTCACTGGATGCTAAGAAGTAGAACTGAGCCAGCAGTTGCAGTACAAGCCAACTAATGCTTGAGGTACCGTCAAACAAACTTAGTATTTTCATTTCAATTTGCTTCTAATTAATTAATTGCATGCTGTTGGTTTGCTCACATCTTTAAACTTCATTTTGTGAATTACACTTTTTTTTGTGGGGATGTTCCTTTGCCCAAGAGGTAATTAGAACTCTTAGTCCAATAACATTTACCATCCAACAGGGTGCCAACTTTTTCATGTGCTTCTTGTGTTGAATCCTACGGCCAGTCTCGAGTTACTCTGGGAGATTTGAGTTGCAGTTTTTCTGTGCTGCACTTCTTTATCTGCAGAGAAATTGCTTTTAATGCCTTCTTAGGTTGATTTCTGATAAGTTTGAGACTATAAATGTTTGACAAATCTGAAAACAGGATCACTTTTCAAGACCTGTTCTCAAACTGCGAGAACCCCCAATCGAAACCCATTTGTCTGCAGAATCACAAAAACATTCCATTTGGAAAAGCCTCTCAGGATCCCCAAGTCTGACTGACGTTTCTACTCTACAAGGTGCACCCTAAACCATATCCCCAAGCACCACATCCAAACAAGTTTTAAACACATCCAGGGACACAACTACCTCCCTGGGCAGCCCATTCCAATCCCTGATCGCTCTTGCTGCGAAAATACGTTTCCTAATATCCAGTCTAAACCTACCCAGTGGCAGCTTGAGGCCATTCCCTCTTGTTCTATCGCTAATGACCTGTGAGAAGAGACCAGCACCAACCTTTCCACAACCTCCTCTCAGGTAGCTGCAGACAGCCATGACATCTCTCCTCAGCCTCCTCTTCTTCAAACTTCATCCCCAGCTCTCTCAGTCGCTGCTCATAATATTTACAGGTCCTTCCCCAACTTTGTTGCCCTCCTCTGCACCTGCTCCGGGACCTCCACATCCCTCTTGTAATGAGGTGCCCAAAACTGAACGCAAAACTCGAGGTGTGGCCTCACAGTACAAGGGCACAATCACCACTCTGCTCCTGCTGAGCACAACATTTCTAATCCAAGCCAGGATGCCATTGGCTCTCTTTGCCACCTGGGCATACTCCTTGCTCATATTGAGTTGCTTGTTGATTACAACCCCCAGGCCCATTTCAGCCTGGCACTTTCCAGCCACACTGCCTCAAGCCTGTAGCTTTTCTTGGGGTTGTTGCGGTGCAAGGACAGGACCTGGCATTTAGCCTTATTGAAGCCTGTGCCATTGATACTGGCCTATGGATCCAATCTATTCAGGTCCCTCTGTGGAGCCACCCAACTTGGTGTCATCTGCAACCTTACTTCATCAAGGTCATCAATAAAGATATTAAAGAGAAGTGGTCCCATTGAGCCCTGAGGGACACCACTTGTGCCCAGCTGTCAGCTGGATTTAACTCCACTGACCACCACCATTTGGGCCCTTTTGTTCAGCAGTGCTTTAATCAGCAGAGCTGTGGCCATCCAGGCCATGAGCAGTCAGCTTGTTCTAGAGCATTCTGTGGGGAACAGTGTCAACGGCTTTTCCAAAGTCTAGGTAGACAATATCCACAACCTTGCCAATCTTTCCTTCTCTTTCAATTTGTGTTCAAGACTGGGTGCAAATTTAGGAGTGTTTCTTTTAGCTTGACCTACCACAATCTATAAAGAGATAAAACTCTATCTTACCATGTGCTTATTGGGAAAAAACCCAATACAAAACTGAATCTTTTAAGCATTAGGAGACAATACTTGCAATACAAATATCAGTCAGCCAGGTGGCACACAAATGTTACCAGGTTCCAACTGAATAATGCCTTCAGCACCTATTTCTGAAGTATTGACTCTTGTAATTGCAGTGGAATTTCATTCTTTCACACACACATGCATTATAAACTACCTATTTTTAGGTAGCTAAAGCATTTCATTTTAATGAACTTACTTCCCCCCCCCCCAAAAAAAAAAAAAATCCCACTTTGAAATATACATTATTTAAATTGAATAAGTAATATTGGAAAATACAATTAAAACCCTCACTGTGAAACATATATTATTGAAATAGGATAAATAATATTAAAAAATATAATTAAAAAATCCACTTTGAAATGTATATTATTGAAATTGGGTAATATTGGAAAATACAGGTTTTTTTCCAATGACTTATTTTCATTTCAGGCCTAAAAAATTTCTGTCCAGAGAAAGGCCACGAGGATGATCGGAGGGCTGGAGCACCTCTCCTATGAGGACATATTGAAAGAGTTGGGGCAGTTTAGTCTGGAGAAGAGGAGGCTCCAAGGTGACCTTAATGTGGCCTTCCAGTATCTGAAGGGGGCCTATAAAAAAGCTGGGGAGGGATTTTTTAGGCTATCAGGGAGTGACAGGACTAGGGGGAATGGAGCAAAGCTGGAGGTGGGTAGGTTCAGGCTGGATGTGAGGAGGACGTTCTTCACCATGAGAATGACAAGACCCTGGAATGGGTTGCCCAGGGAGGTAGTTGAGAGCCCATCCCTGGAGGTGTTTAAGGCCAGGCTGGATGAGGCTCTGGCCAGCCTGCTCCAGGGTAGGGTGTCCCTGGCCATGGCAGGGGGGTTGGAACTAGATGATCCTTTAACCCTGACTGATTCTATGATTCTTAAGTATTTCAGAAACGCTGACACGCTCCTGACACCCAGCTCCTAGGTTTCACTTACAGTCCTCCTCCTCCTCACAATTATCTGTATCGGTGGCCCAAGATGTTAGGCCAACAGCAGTCTCAAAGGCTTGACAAGTGTGAGGGCAGTAGAATCTCTGAGGAGTCTCAAAGCCCAGCATTTGCTGAGCTCACCCCAGTGGTCCATCTGTGAGAAGTTAGACTTGGTGTTAAGTGAAGTCAACACAGCTCTGTAGGCCAGCTCTGGATTGTGGAGGTTCCTGATGGATCCCCTACAAAGAGAGACAAGAGTCCCGAGGCTGTTTAGTCTGGAGAAGAGAAGGCTGAGAGGAGATCTGATCAAAGTCTGTAAATATCTGAGGGCTGGGTGTCAAGCAGCTGGGCCAATCTCTTCTTGGTGGTCCACAGCAATACAAGAAGGAGCAAGGGCTACTTCTCCCTTTGTACTTGGATGGAAAACAAGGAAATGAGTGTACTGGGGGCTTGTGAGAGCAGGCTGTGTTAACCCAGGGGAGTGAAGAAGCTTCTAATTTTTTCCTGTCCAAAAGAGATGTTTTAGGGTAGAATCTATCTGAAGTCAGCAGCCTTTTTCATCAACTGCTGATAACCTTCAGCAAAGTTGCCCTAATGGAAAGCAGCTCCGTGGGAAAAGGCATTGGAGTGCTGGTGGACAGCAAGTTCTGCATGGGACAGCAATGAGCCCTTGTGGCCAAGAGAGCCAATGGCATCTTGAGAGGCATCAGCAAAAGTACGGCAAGCAGAGCTAGGGAGGTTCTTCTCCCCCTTTACACTGCCCTGCTGAGACCACACCTGGAATACGGTGTCCAGTTTTGGGCTCCCCAGTTCGGGAGGCACAGGGACCTGCTGGAGACAGTCCAGCAGAGAGCCACAAGAATGACTGGGGGACTTAAGTGTCTCCCTTACAAAGAGAGACTGAGAGACCTGAGGCTGTCTGGAGAAGAGAAGGCTGAGAAGAAATCTGATCAATGTCTATAAATGTCTGAGGGTTGGGTGTCAAGTGGCTGGGGACAATCTCTTTTCAGTGGTCTGCAGCAATAAGGCAAGGAACAATGGATACAAACTGGAACACAGAAGGTTTGCCAACACGAGGAGAAACTTCTTTACAGTGAGGATGACAGAGCCCTGGAGCAGGCTGCCTTGATAAGTTGTGGAGTCTCCTTCTCTGGAGACCTTCAAAACCCACCTGACTGCATTCCTGTGTGAACTACCCTGCGGGATCCTGCTTTGGCAGGGGGCCCGTACTGGATGATCTCAGGAGGTCCCTTCCAACCTCTAATGTCCTGTGATTCTGTGGTTACAATTACCTCTGTGTGCCTGTTGGATAAAGAAACATAGCTCAGACAGTTACTCACTGTCTTCTGCGTCCCCTAACACCAGTGCTGATTGCAGCCAATGTAGAAAGGATTACTGCAATGCATTAGCATATTGCTCATTTCCACAAATATGCTTTATCATCTTTTACAAAGACCACCAAAGTTACCAAGAAGGATTTTGCAGTCAGTCAAAAATGCCAAATCTACGTCAGTGGACAATGAATCCACCTGATCCCTGCTGTGTATCCTGTTATCCTCATTTCCCCACACGGGTGATAGGAATAATGTCTCTTCTGGCTTTGTCTGCTGCTGATGTGAGTAGCACATGGCATACGCATAGGTTAAAAAGCATTTTGATGGTATCCATAAAATGCCCCTGTAAAACTCATCCCTGTACTTGCATGGTTTATCTTGATTACTTCTCCTAAGTCTAGAAACTCCCCAGTGTAAAAACCAGATGGGATTTATCAGAAGAAGATGCTCAGACATAGGAACAGGCCTGAACAAAACAGGACGTCTGTGTTTATCATCTTATATTTATAATCAGGCACAATTCCGGTGTCTGAGCACAGGCAAACACCTTGTCACTGAAAGATGTTACACAGGATAATTTGGTATATAAAAACCCCAAAAAACCCCAAACAGCAGCAATGACCAAAAAAAACCAAACCATCATGTAACTGGAAGATGAAAAAAAGGAGAATGGATATTGCATATGCCCCACGACTTCAGCTGGAAATTCATTGAATGAAGAATGGTGGCTAAAAAAAGGGGGGGGAAAAAAGTACAATTCATGGATCCTTCTTTTACCTTGTATTTACATAAATATTTTATTTCTACTGCTGTTTTTTTCTTGTAAAATATGCAGGGATGTGCTTTCAGAAGAAGAGGACAATTAGAGCTGCTGCATAGCCTATTGTAGAAAACAAACTGAAAAAACCCAACTGGCAGAGGATGGCTCATGAATTTCAAAAAGCCCTCATGAATTTGCAAATGTGCCTGCTTGGTGCAGATAGTGCAGACACCTCCTCAGACATCAGGGCTCTGTAATGCACTTCGACATGGTTACTTGAGAAGCAGTAACTGAACCCCCCCTCCTCGTCCCCAGTGTCTGATCAGGAGGGAACAGTCACAATTGTGCCAGGCTTAATTCACAGGAAAAGGCATGAAGGAAAATAATACAAGTGCACCCATCCTCTAAAAGGATCTCATGAACCTTTTTAGGACAGCAGCCTTTGCAAAGCAAATAATCCAGAGGATGTGAGCCTATTTAAGGAAATAAGAGGTGTCTATCCTTTGCACCAGCTGGGCTGCCACAGGAAAATAGTCAATCTGGATGGCTATTAGCAGGATGTCAAAGTAGACTTTATTGCAGAATCTTCAGGACTTATGGCTGTATCTTATAATGAAAAGTCCACTCTTCATGCACAAATAGATTAATAACCCTTCTTAGCTAGTCTGATGCTTTACCCTCTATATTTGGAGTAAGTATTAAAATATAGAGCAGTATCTCAAGAGCTCCTGAACTACAGCTCCCAAGCAGAACGGAAGAATCTCCTGTGTGTCTCTCACCAGCTTCAGTGAAAGGGAAGCTCTGTCTTTCCTATTACACAGAATCACAGAATCAACCAGGTTGGAAAAGACTTTCGAGATCATCGAGTCCAACCTAACACCTTCTAATTAACTAAACCATGGCACTAAGTGCTTCATCCAGTCTCCTTTTAAACACCTCCAGGGACGGTGACTCCATCACCTCCCCGGGCAGCCCATTCCAATGCCAATCACTCTTTCTCTGATGAACTTTTTCCTAAGTTCCAGCCTAAACCTGCCCTGGTGTGGGACAAAAAAAATGAGAAAAAAAGGAGAAAAAGAGGAGGGGAAAAAAAGAAGGGAAAAAAGGAGGAAAAAAAGAGAGGAAAATTTAAAGAAAGGAGAAAAAGAAAAAGAGAAAAAAAAATCCTGAATATTCTCTATTTAAGTGTGGCCACTGTGAGAACCCATGGAATTACTTTTAATAGCAAAATGGACATAATACGTAACATCTTTAACACTATTGTCACAGACCTATCTTAGTCAGTCCAAACAATAGCACAGCTGTATCTGTATGCACTTGGAAAAGTGCAGCACAGAGCATCAGAGAAAGACAAAATGAAACAAAGAAAGAATCCCACTCCCCAGGGAAACATTTACCTGCCCAAGCCCTGCAGCCATCTTCTCTCATTCTCCAGCCTCCCTATCTAAAAGGGGAAAAAAAAAAGATGAAAGTAAGTTCCACAGAGGTGTTAGCTCTTCTGTTACCTCATGCTTGGAATTCAGCCAGAGATTTTTGGAGAAAACAAAACATTGCTGATATGACTGCAAAATATTGAAACATAAACTTTAGAGAGACAGTGTCCAGTTGATAGTACACAAGCAGACTGGCACTTCGTAACTCTTAAATGCCCAATGCTGCAAATGTAGTGTGTAGCATAGAATGGTTTGGGTTGGGAGGGACCTCCAAAGGTCATCCATTTGAACGCCCCTGAAGTCAGCAGGGACATCCTTCACTAGATTAGCTTGCTCAGAGCCTTGTTGAGCCTGACCTTGAAGATCTCCAAAGATGGGGACTCAGCTATATCCCCAGGCAAGCTGTTCCAGTGTTCCACCACCCTCATGGTACAGAACTTGTTCTAACAT
Organism: Tricholaema leucomelas; assembly: GCA_013400475.1. Taxonomy (NCBI): domain Eukaryota; kingdom Metazoa; phylum Chordata; class Aves; order Piciformes; family Lybiidae; genus Tricholaema lacrymosa; species Tricholaema leucomelas. The sequence continues at coordinate 461,566 of WAAF01008176.1, forward strand.
CCAATCTAAATCTGCTCTGCTCTCATGTCAAACCATTGTCCCTCATACTGTCTCTACAAGCCTTTGCAAACGGTTCCTCTGCAGCTTTTTTATAGCCCCCCTCAGCTCCTGGAAGGCTGCAGTTAGGCGTCCCTAGAGCCTACATACATGTGCCAATTATCTACATATTTACACCAAACTTGCATATCCAAGAAAGCACTTACCAATATTGACCTCCTTTACTCTGCCCCAGTGAGACCACACATGGAATACTGTGTCCAATTTTGAACTCCCCAGTTCAGGAGAGACAGGGACATGCTGGAGACAGTCCAGCACAGAGCCACGAGGATGACTGGGGGACTTGAGCATCTTCCCTACAAAGACAGACTGAGAGCCCTGGGGCTGTTTAGTTTAGAGAGAAGACTGAAAGGAGATCTGATCACTGTGTACAAATACCTGAGGGGTGGCTGTCAAGTGACTGGAGCCAGTCTCTTTTCAGTGGTCAGCAGCAACAACACAAGGAGCAACAGCTGCAAACTGGAACACAGAAGGTTTCACCTCAGCATGAGGAAAAACTTCCTTACAGTGAGGGTGAGAGAGCCCTGGAACAGGCTGCTCAGAGAGTTGTGGAGTCTCCTTCTCTGGAGAATTTCAAAACCTGCCTGGATGCATTTCTGTTCAGACTGCCCTAAGGGCTCCTGCTTTGGCAGGGAGGTTGGACTTGATCTCTGGAGGTCTCTGCCAACCTCTAATGTTCTGTGATTTTGTGAAAACTTCTAACTTTTTTTTTTTTTTTTTTTTTTTTTTTGCCACTGGATAAACCTTTTTTACAGGGTTTAAGAGAGACGGTGAAGAATATCACATCCAATTAAAAAATAATGAGAATGTGATCAGAGAGAGTATAACTTTGGATTATGATAAACTTTGTTGAAAATGACATCACAAAAGATGTCAGAATTTAGCAGAGGTGACAGAATCCACCTTGAAACTCCTGCCTATGTGCTACATGTCTCACCATTAATAGCTAAGATTACAGTAAAGTTCTTTAAGTAATTGAATGAGAAAATCCCAAAGGAAACTGAGAGAAGGAGAAAGATAAATTGTCATTGTTTTTGCTTAACATTTGAGCTGTACCTTAATGGGAGGGATGGTTTCATTTTTGAGCTGTACCTTAATGGGAGGGATGGTTTCATTTTTCTCAGAACTTGCTTCATTTTCTGTAACAGATGAATTGAAATTTTATATAGCAGAGAATTCTGGAATGGCTTAGGCTGGAAGGGGCCTCAGAGATCCCAACCTTCCCACCATGGGCAGGGACACCTCTCCATGAGACAGCTGCTCAAGGCCTCATGCAACCTGGCATCCACTACCTCCCTGGGTAGCCTGTTCCAGAGTCTTACCACCCTTGTACTGAAGAACTTCCTCACATACAGTATAAACCTACTTTTCCTCAGGTTCAAACACGTCGTCCTTGTTCTATTGCTAGACAGCCTTATCAAAAGTCCCTCTCCAGCTTTCATGCAGGATCCCTTCAGATATTGGAAGGCAGCTCTGAGGTCCCCCTGGAGTCTTCTCTAGGCTGAACCCCAGCTCCCTCAGCCTGCCCTCATAGCAGCACATAGCTGTGCAGTTTCTTGCATGCTCTGACAGCCAACTAGGAAGCTGAAATCCAAGTTAATCAAGACATCTTAAGTCAAATTCTTCCTTCATGTCCTTTAGTGCAGAGACAGTCACTGCATCACTGAAGATGATATGGAAATGGTTTTAATGATGAGCATAGTTAATTAAAGAGTGTGGCCTGAGTGCTGTTAATGGAGAGGTGATTTACACCTGTAGATTTGAATTAGCACCATCTCCTAAAAAACAGAATCTGCTTTCTGAAAGCAGCAGGTTAGCAATGAGTCATAAAAATCCAGAATCCATGAACTCAGTAATTGTTATTTGACAAAAATCCCCCACCGTCAGCTGCAGAGCTGTACCAGGTAGAAATGGAAGCCTTTAGCATATTTCCAGAAATAGCTTTAAAGTTTTACCCTGTTAAACCTGTACCCCACTTCTGCTTCTCTGATATATTCCAACAGAAAGAGGAAAAATAGATTACAGCCAATGTACCCACTGTTCCAATCACTTGCAAAGCTGCAGGAGTGATTTTAATGGACATGATTTAAAAAGCAGACCTTTACCAAGCATGACCTTCTCTTTCAAACTGGGGAAAAAGAAAATCAATGAAATCATTCTTATGTTAAAATACAGCTCAGCAAACTACAGAAAATATAAGCACAAAGATTTAAACTTCACTGATTAATACAATATTTTATCAAGTAATTAAAACCTTGTCACTCAAAGTGGAAAAAAAAAACCCAAGATCTCAATCATTAAATCATCAATTTCTGAGCACAGCAGTTGGATAAATGTTTGGGATTGAAACTTTTGATGTTCACTAGCAACTTCCTTCACTTCATGGGAGTTGAAGCATTTGATCGTTGGCTAGAGCTACCCGTTTCATTGTGGAGTTAATCTCTTCAAAGAGAAAAAGAACTGGAATAGAATAGAATAGAATAGAATAGGAGTAGAATAGAATAGAATAGAATCAACCAGGTTGGAAGAGACCTCCAAGATCATCCAGTCCAACCTAGCACCCAGCCCTATCCAGTCAACCAGACCATGGCACTAAGTGCCTCATCCAGTCTTTTCTTGAACACCTCCAGGGACGGTGACTCCACCACCTCCCTGGGCAGGATATTGTGTTATCAGCTAGACCCAAAGCTTGATAGAAAGCACTTAGGAAATCAATGTACAAGGTGTAGATTGATGGCTGTAGGACTGAAGTGGAAAAAAAAAATCAACAGGGAATTGTGCATCGATAATTATTTCTGTGATTTAAGAGATTTGAAAATATTAAAATACCAATAAAGAGACAGCCTTAGAGTTGGTTAGGGTGTAAATAAGTAATTTAAAATCAATTCATCTGGTTAACAAATGGTATCATGTGGTATCAAAGCCTCACATGCCTGTGAAACTCGCAGGCTCTTTTGTATATCTGCTTTTAAAAGTGATGGGGGCTGATCACAAGCTATCAGATGTGCACAAAGAGGTTAATTTCTTTGGCTCATAAGCAGATCCATGATAAGCAACAGCAATGGAAGAGTTTCTAATTTGTCCTGCAGCCTTGAAGGTCTGTTAGTCATAGAAGCAGAGAGTGCTTTGTGTTGGAAGGTACGTTAAAGTGCATCTACCATGTAGTTCTGACATCTCTGCCATGGGCAGGGACACCTTCCACTAGACCAGGTATCTTCTGATCTAGCCTTGAGTGCTTCCAGGGAGAGCTCATGCACAACCTTTCTAGGAAACCTCCTCCAGTGCCTCACCACCCTCACAGTAAAGAATTTCTTCCTTACATTTAATCTAAATCTACCCTCTTTCAGCTTGAAACCGTCACCTGTCATCCTATCTTCACACTCCCTGACAAAGAGTCCCTCTCCATCTTTTCTGTAGGCCCCCTTTAGGACTTGAAGGCTTCTAGAAGGTCTCTCCCAAGCCTTCTCCAGGCTGAATGACCTCAACTCTCTCTGCCTGTCCTCATGGAAGAGACACTCCATTCCCCTGACCATCTTCATTGCCCTACTCTGTAATCACTCTAACACAATCTATTTCTTTCTTATGCTGGAGCCCCCTGAGCTGGACACAGTACACCAGGTGGAGTCTCAGAAGAGTGGAGTAGAGTGCCAGAATCACCTCCCTCAACCTGCTGGCCACAATTCTTTTGATATGGTCCAGAATGTGATTGCTTTTCTGGAGTGCGAGAGCATATTGCCAGCTTATACTCAGTTTTTCATACGTAAGTATCCCCAAGTCCTTCTCTGCAGTGCTGGTCTCAATTCCTTTGTCCCTCAGATTGTGCTTGCACTGACCCATGTGCAGAACCTTGCCCATGGCTGTGCTGGACTTCAGGAGGTTTGCATGGGTCCACCTCACAAACCTGTCAAGGCTCCCTAGATCTGCACTTCATCTAAGTTAGTTGAGATAATGGTGTCTCATGTTGACAAGATATGGTTGGGAGCGGGACAATCCCTAAATCAAGTGTTGAGATATTCTTTACTATCACTGGCTTCTGAAAAAGCTGGCATTAGAAAAACTCAGAGAGCAAAATGGCTAGCTCACTACTTACAGCCCAGCAGGCAACACTGGGCATGGAGCTGCAGAAATTATATGTGAAACACAGAATGGCTTAGGCTGGAAGGGATCTCAAGGACCATCTATTCCAACCTCCCCATCATGGGCACCTCTTGACTAGACTTGGCTGCTGAAGAACTTCTTCCTAAGATCCAGTCTAACCTTTCTCTCTCTCAGCTTCAAACCATTCCCCTTTGTTCTGTCTCTAGACACCTGTATGAAAAGTCCCTCTCCACTTCTTATAGGATCCCTTCAGGTAGTGGAAGGGACCTCTAAGGTCTCTCCAGAATCTTCTTTTCCCTAGGCTGAACATGCCCATCTCCTTCAGCCTATCCTCATAGCAGAGGTGTTGCACATATTGTCCAAACCAAAGTCCTAGAGCCATGGAACATATCCCACTGCATTTGATACACAGAGAGAGCTCCACTTTTGCCTCTGTCTTCTGCTGTTAGTGTTTTCACATACAATACAAACCACAAATTTATCAGAACCTTCTAGAGGCAGTGTAGGAAGAAAGCAGTCTAATAACAGCTTTCTGGGAACTTTTACACCTGAAGTTTTTACATTCTTACTATAAAATGTGAACAAAATGAGAAAAGAAACCAGAGGGAAAATAACAGCCTAATGCTGCTAGCACAAAGTCATACCCAGGGACCTTTTAGCCTCTCTGTAGCTGTGCAATGCTATTGGTCTTGTACTTTGGTAAAGTAGGCATTGAGTAACACTCACAAAGTTGATCACAGATCAGTTTTGATTAAAGGTAGCTGTGGACTTCAGACACTCCTTACAATGGTCAGTGGCAGTGACTGGGTTTACTCCAAAGTGTGACAAGTCAGTCAATTTTATCTTTTTCTTTCTCATGCTTGACCTTTATACTTCTCATTCCTCCTAATTTCCAAGAAGACTTCAAATTTCTCTGCAGAGAGAGAGAGAGGCATTTCAAAGGAACCTCGACAGATTTTTCTACTGTGCCATGTACTGAACTGATACTTGAAAGCAGTCCTCAAGGAAAGGTCACTTGTAATCTAATTTAATTCGTGATGTAATGAGTACATTTGAAGAGCCAGCACAAGGATAATGATGAAGCGAAATCCAGTTTCATTGAGTCTATTTAAGTGAACAGCTAATAGAAAAGAGATCAGAAGTCACAGAACCATTAACAGTGTGGATGAAAGGGATATTGAGGTTACCTGCCCCAAGAGAAGATAAAACATGTCTCCATCATTTCTGGTCTTCAGAACTCTCAGTGATGCCCATCCAACTATATTTACACCCTAAAGAAATATTTTCTGTTGTCTAACTCCTATTTGCTTTCCTGCAATTGTAATATCATTGTCTCTTAAGCAATCTATTATGAAATACTTTAATCCTTGTTAATCCTTTCTTATTCATGTTATCTCTTCATATATTTGAAATTAATCATCATCTATTCTCTGTTTTTATTTGCCACACTAAATGACCTGAATGTAGTTGGATTTTCCTGATTGCTTACATTTTGGAGATCATTTCTGTTGTTATTCAGTTCCACTCCACTGATGTCAAACTTCTTTCTGTGGAAGAATCAACAAGAATGAAAGAAAAATGGATATTTGTTAACTGTCTGTAAAAGAGGTAGCAAATAAGGTTTGAGACTTGTAAGCTTTTTTGCTTACTTTTTAAATCACTATACCACAGAATCATAGAATCAATCAGGTTGGAAAAGACCTTCAAGATCATCCAGCCAAACCTATCACCCAGCCCTATTCAGTCAACTAGACCATGGCACTTTTTGGTCTGGAAAGGCGAGTAAGAGGAAAAATATAATCACAGGAACTTTACAGTTTGTTGTGTAGTGAAAGAGAAATGATGAAGAGCAGAGAGCTGGAGAAAATAGGGAAAGAGGAATCTTAAAGCTGTATTAGGCAGAAGGATAGAAACAAGGATGAAGCAGAAGCATGCTCTGACACTTGTGTTTGCATACATTTGGGTGTAAAAGGCTGTCCCAGAAAAACGAAATTGTTGTGAGAGGGAGGAATTTGGTCAGCTAAGGTATGAGAAAAAAGGAACATGCAGAGCAGGTAAAAGTTAGCCAACAGAACTAATCTGAGAGAAAATGAACAAATCTGTTGCTCTGTGCAGAAAAAGTCTGGTTTTGTTCGAATGCAAGAAACATCCCAATTGCTTATTTCAGGTTTGCTGTCCTGGTGAGGCTTTAGCTATGGCACTTTCTAGTTACGTTTTCTTCTGCTGACCAAATACCTGAGGCAGGTTTTTTTAAATACAAAGCTCAGCTTTGCCTCATTAAAAAAAAATCAAGACAAAACATTTTTTGAAGACAAGGTGGCTGTTTGGATGAGTACTAGACAGGTATTGATAGCCTCCTGCTGTTAGGTTAGGCTGAGGCAGCTGGGGCTGTTCAGCTTAGAGATGACTCCGGGGGGACCTTAGAGCTGCCTTCCGATACCTGAAGGGATCCTCCAGGAAGGCTGCAGAGGGACTTTTGGGTGTTTAGTGACAGGACAAGGGGGAATGGTTTGATGCTGAAGGAGAGCAGGGTTAGACTGGATCTTGGGAAGAAGCTCTTCAGTATGAGGGTGATGATACTCTGGAACAGGCTGCCCAGGGAGGCTGTGGCTGCAGCCTCCTTGCAGGTGTTGAAGGCCCAGGTTGGATGAGGCCTTGAGCAGGCGAGTCTAGTTGAGAGTCATCCCTGCCCATGGCGCGGAGGCCAGAGGGGATGGTTTCTGAGGTCTCCTCTAACCTAAGTCACCCTGTGTTTCTATGATATCATGAGCAAAGTTCCCTCAGTGCCCCAGGTCCTACCAAGTGGCTGCTATCAAAAATGTAAAAATTAACACCTTCACTTGCCCCTTCTCCTTAGGCTTACCTGAGTGCAACTTGAATGCATAGGAAGGCTTCTTGCATGAAGGCAACAACTATTGCAACAATATTCCTGACTCTTCTGTTCACCAAGCTGCTGCATTCTATAACTGCTGGTTGAAGAATAACCTTTCTCAACAGATCTTCAGACTGTAATTGGCTTCTAATAATAGAACAAACCACAGAGATTTTCTTCCTGCTGCTTAGCCTTGCTCGAACGGGTGACAGCAGAAAGTTAGCCACCTGCTAAGTACTGAAAAAGGGCTAAGAGCTAAAAAAACCCCAAACAACCAGGCCATAAGACTATGGTTGTCTATATTCTATCATATGGTAGTTCCTTCAGTCTCAGTATGATGATACTGCTGCTGAGGGATAGATATAATTAATTGTTAGGGTTTTTGCTGGTTTGTTTTTCTGTGTGTTGTTGTTTGCATAATTCCTGGGGGGGGAGCTTGTTTGGTTTGGTTTGTTTCATGGCCAGGCATAACTCACCCTCCTTTGTGTAACTCTGCTTGGCTTGCACCTAAAGGAACTTAGATAAATGTCACAGAGAATCATAGAATGGTTTAGTTTGGAAAGGACCTCAAAGATCATCCAGTTCCAACCCCCCACCACAGGCAGGGACACCTCCCACTAGAACAGGCTGCCCAAGGCCTCATCCAACCTGGCCTTAAACACCTCCAGGGAGGGAGCAGTCACAGCCTCCCCAGGCAACCTGTTCCAGTGTTTCACCACCCTCACTGGAAAGAATCCTAACATCTAGTTTGAATCTCCCTTCTTCCAGTCTAAACCCATTATCTTTTGTTCTGTCATTACAAGACCTTGTGAACAGTCCCTTCCCAGCCTTCCTGTAGGCCTCCTTCAGATACTGGAAGGCGACTACAAGGTCTCCTCAAAGCTTTCTCTTCTCCAGGCTGAAGATCCCCAGCTCTTGTGGCCTGTCCTCATAGCAGAGGTGCTCCAGCCCTCTGATCATCTTCGTGGCCCTCCTCTGGCCTTGCTCTAACAGTTCCATGTCTTTCTTGTGTTGGGGGCTCCAGAACTGCACACAGTACTCCAGGTGGGGTCTGAGGAGAGCAGAGCAAAGGGGCAGAATCCCCTGCCTTGCCCTGCTGGCCACACTTCTCTTGATGCAGCCCAGCACACGGTTGGCTGTCTGGGCTGCAGGTGCTCACTGCCAGCTCATGTTGAGCTTTTCATCCACCCAGACCCCCAGGTCCTTCTCCTCAGGGCTGCTCTCAGCCATTCACCACCCAGCCTGTATCTGTGCTTGGGACTGTGCTGACCCAGGTGCAGGAACTTACACTTGGCCTTGTTGAATGTCATGAGTTTGGCCTGGGCCCACCTCTCCAGCCTGTCCAGGCCCCTCAGGATGGCATCCTTGCCCTCTAGCAAGTCAACTGCGCCACACAGCTTGGTGTCATCTGCAGACTTGCTGAGGGTGCACTCAATTCCTCTGTCCATATCACTAACAAAGATGTTAAACAGCACTGGGCCCAGCACTGACCCTTGAGGGATGCCACTTGTCACTGGTCTCCAGGTGGACATTGTGCCATTGATCACCACTCTCTGTGTGCCACCATCCAGCCAATTCCTTATCCAGCAGTGCTCCATCCATCAAGTCCTTGTTTTTCTAGTTTGGTGACCAGGATGTCATGTGGGACAGAGTCAAATGCCTTACTCAGATCCAGGTAGATGGTGTCAATTGCCCTTCCCTTGTGCACTGTTGCTGTGACTCCATCATAAAAAGCCACTAAATTTGTCAGGCCTGATTTGCCCTTGGTGAAGCCATTGCTGGTTACCACCAATCACCTCTGCTTTGTTTTCCATTTGCCTTAGCAGAGCCTTCAGGAGGATCTGCTCCATGAACTTGCCAGGCACAGAGGTGAGACTGACTGCTCCGTAGTTCCCAGGGTCATCCTCTTTGCCCTTCTTGAAGATGGGCACTATGTTTGCCCTTCTCCAGTCAGCAGGAACTTCAGGACTCATGGGTGGATCTCGTCAGGCCTCCTGGACTTGTGCACATTCAGATTCCTTAGGTGCTCGTGAACATGATCTTCAATTATAATGGGTAGATCTTCCTTCTCCCAGTCCTCAATTTGCCCTCTGGGACTTGGACATTATGGTTGGAGCCCTTGACATTGAAGACTGAGGCAAAGAAGTCACTGAGCACCTCAGCCTTATCCATGTCCCTTACATATTCTTTCTAGAGAATTATAGAATGGCTTAGGTTGGAAGGGACCTCAGAGATCACCTACTCCAGGGATGCCTCTCAACTCAGCTTGACTGTTCAAGGAATCATCCAATTTGGCCTTAGCACCCCTAGGGAGGAGGCATTCACAACCTCCCTGGGCAGCCTGCTCCTGAGTCTCACCACCCTTACTATAACTTCTTCCTAAAATCCAGTCTAAACCTGCTTCCCCAAACTATTTAACCCTGTCCTATTGCTAGACATGCTTATGAAAAGTCCCACTGCAGCCTTCCTGTAGGATCCCTTCGGGTACTGGAAGGCAGCTATAAGATGCCCCCAGAATCTTCTCTTCTCCAGGCAGAACAACCCCAGCTCCCTCAGCCTGTCCTCATAGCAGAGGTGTTTCAGCCCCTGCTGGAAAATATCAATGAAACGAGTTGGGTAATTAAAAAACACTTCAGAGAGCAGCTGGATTGGCTTCTCAGTCGAGGGTCAGAACTATCATCTCCTTAAACTGCATTCTGTGCCTCCTGATCAATCTGTCATAACTCCTGTACGTGCCTTTCAGTGCTGAAAAGAAGCAGAATTTAACGGAGGGCAGCTAATCAATAGTAGTTATGTAGTGTAGCAAGGTGAGAAGACAGATTATTAGTGAAAGATGTTTAGGGAAAAATAGTCCATTATCTCCTACAGAGTCTGACCAGCTGCCTCAGTTTAGAGAACAATTAACACAACATAAATATATCTGGAAAAGGAAATTAAAAGCTGCTAGAGAAAATGCTTTAATCTTTTTTTCTATTAATAGCGCATCAGCTGTATTTCTAGTATTTCATAGGGAGAGAAACTGCCTTCTCAGAAGCACAGAATGGATAGTACAGCTCTTTTGATTGTTTTAGTGACTTTTAAAGGGTCAAGATAATTATTACTGGGAGCACAGTGTAGCTGTTGATGACTTTGAATTGCTTCAGGTGACAACTTGTAGCTGTTGATCACTTTGAATTGCTTCAGGTGACAACTGCAGTGCTCTAAGACCTCCATGTATAAATTCACATGTACACTGACTCAGGAGAAATAAAACAAGGATACTGAGGAAATGTTTGGGGGTTGGACTGGATGACCTTTGGAGGTCGCTTCCGACCCAGACCATTCTATGATTCTCTGATATTTTGCTTTTCCACTTGGATGATTGATGAGGACACTTCTCTGATTCAGCGCATCTAATCGTGATTGATTTTGTGACAGAAAAACACTAGGAAGAAAACCACCATAAACTGCTTTTGTGCTTTTCTGTAAGCTCAGTATAATTGTATTACTAACAACCTGGTTTAAAGACTGAAGTATCAAGGTCCCTACTCTGCAGCTTCAGGTATAATTGGTACTGTGCACAAACAAGAATTAGCTGACAAGGAATCACGGAACCACAGAATTGTCAGGGCTGGAAGGGACCTCAAAGATCATTCAGTTCCAACCCCCCTGCCATGGGCAGAGACACCTCACACTAGATCAGGTTGCTCAGAGCCACATCCAGCCTGGCCTTAAAGACCTCCAGGGATGAGGCTGCCACCACCAACCTGAGCAACCTGTTCCAGTGTCTCACCACCCTCATGGTGAAGAACTTCTTCCTAACATCCAATCTGAATCTACCCACTTCTAGTTTTGCTTCATTCCCCCTAGTCTTACCACTACCTGACACCCTAGAAGGTCCCTCCCCAGCTTTCCTGTAGGCCGCCTTCAGATTCTGGAAGGTCACAATAACCCTTCTTCAAATCACCATTTCTCAGACTTATTGCCAACTACTTAGTTAATGATTTGTACAATTAAAAGTGACTTCTGGCAATCTGTTACCCTTGATGAATTAAAAAATAATTAATAAATAAAAGCTACACTGATATGGCTGGAAAATCACAGAAGGAAAAAAAAAGCACCTGCTCAGTCTGAACTCATCACTCAGGTCTAAGTAGGGGGAAAATGTTTTCTTACACCAGTTGTGGCAGCAGGTTCTTTAGGTTTTGCTTCAGAAAGGAATAGAATCTGAACTCATGCCTCAGCTCATTATAGTTAAGGATTTATGATCACATAGACAAACACCCTACTGTTTCAGAAATAATTTCCTAAGAAAATCTATTTTTTGACACTTGTCTTATTCAGGTGATCTTATTTCTCACCTTAATGAGACAAAAAACTGAAATGAAGGACACAAACCTCCTAAATGTTGAGGATTTTTCTGTACAATAATGAGTGACACTGAAAAGTCATATTACAAATTAGAAGTACCATGGAATCATCATGGAATAGCTTAAGTTGGAAGGGACCTTAGAGATCATCTACTTCGACCTCCCAGCCATCGGCAGGGACATCTCTCAACTAGACTCAGCCGCTCAAAGACTCATCCAACCTGGCCTTGAACAGCCGCAGGGAGGATGCAGCCACAACCTCCCTGGACAGCCTATTTCAGAGTCTCACCACCACCCTCATACTGAAGAACTTCTTCCTAAGATCCAGTCTGAACCTATTCCCTCAACTTCAAACCATTCCCCATTGTCCTGTCTCTAGATAGCCTTGTGAAAAGTGTCTCTGCAGCCTTCCTGTAGGACCCTTTCAGGTACTGGAAGGCAGCTCTAAGATCCCACTGCAGCTTTCTCTTCTCCAGGTTGAACAAGGCCAGCTCCCTCAGCCTGTCCTTACGGCAGATGTACTGGGAGTATGCTTGAAGTACCTTATGTGCAGTAGAATTTCTGCACATTGATTTTGTGCATCTGTGAATTGTTTTCCTTTCTATACAAAGCCATGAACAAGGACCATCTGGGTGTGAATGAGTCCTGTACAATTTCACAGTCAGTTCCAAACTCCAGGGACAGTGCTGGAGAAATAAATATTTACATATTATTTTCATAGCAAACTGTGAAATACCCAACCAGAGAAAGGAGGGATAAAATAACCTGTCCAAAACAAACCAAAACTATCCCCCCAAACAGATGTTTCCTCATTCCAGTGTCATCACAGCACTCTTTTTTTAGTAAATCAGTAAGGAATATTGAAACTGACTCTAGTGACTGTAGGGATTAATGATCATGACAAACTGCCCCAGTGCATGCTCTATGTCCATTGTGACCCAAAGTTACATCCACTCAAGTGAATTTTTAATTCCCCCAGTGGACTCTGGGATTCCAACAGCCATCACAATTAAAAAAGAACATTCCTTCATGTCTCTTCACTGAGTGTTCCAGAAGGACTGGGAAGTTCCTTTTCCCCCCCTTACAAGAAATTCACTGTGCTATTCCCTCACCCTTCAAATCTTTTATTCCTACTTGCATTCCTTGCCTACAGCTTGCAAAACCTTCTACAGTGCTCACAGAAGTAATCGATTTCTCAACTCCTACTTCCTGCAATTCCCACTTTGCAACATGAAGAATATGAACTTTTCAGCCTTTTCAAAGGAGACAGAAATGGCACAATTTATCATGTTGGGCAGGGGAGTCTTAACCTCTTTGGTCTGCCAATACTGAAGGAAATTGTGCTGTGCATGCATCCCATCTTCTCTTTTCCCCAGTCATCTTAGAATGGCTTCAAAGTGTGTGGCTCCCCAGAGAGTTCGTTTAGTCTCCTTCTCTGGAGATTTTCAAGACCTGTCTGGGTGTGTGCCTGTGTAACCTGTGCTAGATTCTATGATCCTGTTCTGGTGGGGAGGTTGAATTCAAAGATCTATGGAGGTCCCTATGGACTCACTTTCACCCTACACTGAGAACTTCTGTTCTTTCAGAGGGAAACAAAGGAAAAGCAAAAGAGGAGAAGGGAAGTTCATAATTTACAGAATCACAGAACGTTAGAGGTTGGAAGAGACCTCCAGGTATCATCAAGTCCAACCTCCCTGACAAAGCAGGAGCCCCTAGGGTAGTTTGCTCAGGAATGCATCCAGGTGAGTCTTGAAAGTCTTCAGAGAAGACTCCACAACCTCTCTGGGCAGCCTGTTCCAGGACCCTCACTGTAAAGAACTTTCTCCTCATGTTGAGGTGAAACCTTCCATGTTCCAGTTTGTATCCACTGCTCCTTGTCTTATTGCTGCTGACCACCAAAAAGAGACTGGCCCCAGCCACTTGACACCTACCCCTGAGATATTTGTACACATTGATCAGATCTCCTCTCAGCCATCTCTTCTCCAGATTAAACAGCCCCAGGGCTCTCAGTCTCTCTTTGTAGGGGAGATGCTCAAGTCCCCCAGTCATCCTTGTAGCTCTCCCTTGGACTCTCTTCAGCAGGTCCCTGTCTCTTTCGAACTGCAGAGCCCCAAACTGCACACAGTATTCCAGATGTGGTCCTACCAGTGCAGAATAAAGAAGGAAAAGAACCTCTATAGACCCTCTTGCCATACTGTGGCAATACTCAATCCATGTTGCAGTGAGTTCACTCTACTGGGGGAGGGATCTGCCCTAACCTGGGATAAAGGCAAACTCAGGAGAAAAAGAAGAATAATTCAAATCACACTAACTCAAATTAATAGCAACAGCTCAATTGCAATAAGCAAACCAACAAGCACTAAGTTATGGCTGTGTGACTTCTGCCACACTGCCAAGTAAGCTTAACTCACTACTTAAGCCATAAAAACTGCCCCCTGAGATTCTCTTGGCTTCCTATTTGTGAAATAAACTATGCTTGCTTACAACATAAAGGCTGCATATCCATTAAGCATTGCCCTCAGATCTGTGCTCTCTTGGGACTCCAGCCAGTCCTTCTTTTCATTCCTTTAAGTGTAAAAACAAACAAACCAACCCAATCAACCAAACAAAAAAACCAAACCAAAACAAAAAAATCCACACCAAAAATGAAACAAATTAAAAATCCCCAACCCTTACTTACTAGCATTCCCAAAGTCTTTCCATATTTCTTTTCTACACTGACTTTCTTAGCAAGAAAAATCCTGGAGCTATTTTATTTGGATTGATTTCTAGATTCCCCTGACACAAGCAGCTACACTTGCAAGTGTGACTTGGGGAAATCACTGCATGCCTCGCAAAATGGTTCTCTGCTGCTTTCCAGTCTTTGGAATGCCAAAAGCATGACAGACTTCAATGCCATTTCTAATAAGGGAAGAATGAATATTTCCCAGTATAAAGAATTTGACTGGAAGCTTGCTAATCCTGCACTGGTTTCACAGAATCATGGAATCACAGAACATTAGAGGTTGGAAGGGACCTCAAGAGAGCATCCAAGGCAGGACCCCCTAGGGTAGTTTCCACAGAAAGGCAGTCAGGCAGGTTTTGACTCCAGGTTTTGACTTCTCTCTCCAGAGAAGGAGACTTCACAACCTCTCTGTGCACTCTGTTCCAGGGCTCTGTCACCCAAGGGTTTGACAAGCCCTTGCAGTTCATAGCATGAGCTGTCAGCCACTGATCCCCACTGACAGAAGCTACACCATGAAATAACAAACTCGCCACAATGCCCTGGTTCAATAATGGCAGCACGTGGTCATCAGCATGCCATGTGTCGTTTTAGTAGCAACATCTTTACAAATCTCAGAACTGAAAAACTCCGAATTTGAAGACAGCAGGTGCTGGAAGTTTTCACTTCACCCCACTAAAGGACAAGGAATCTATCTTTGCAGAGCTGGTGAAATACCAAACAATCAACAGGGTGAAGATCTTTCAGTATGGAAGGTATAGTCAAAAGGCATTAGACAGAAAATTAGGAGATAATTTTGCCTTTCACTGGAGTTAAGCTGAGGCTTCTGCTATTACACTGGGTTTGGATTAGAAACAGAAGATCTGATTACAGCTTAGGGCATGAAACCTGAAAAGAGTTGAGTTAGTCATTAGGAACATAACTTAAAATGAAACCTTAGAGACAGCTAAACTATTTGATGTTAAAAACCAAAGCCTATCTACTTTGCTTGTAAACTCTCTGCATGCCATGAACTCTACATGACTACCTTGCAGCCTTTTCACAGACTACCATTTCTGCCCTAAAATGCTGAGTTCTGTTGCACTTTGAGGGTCGAGGTAGTCCACACCATCCTCATTTGTTTACTATGACTTTTTGGCCTTCCTGCACCTCCTGCTTTCGGTATGACTCTACCGCTGGGTGTTATCCATGGGTAGTGATGTCTGGTTTCTGCAAGTACTTCTCATCCTGTTCCACATTTTCTTTTGTAATAAAGTCTCTCTCACTCCACCTGTCAACCTCCACACTCTGTTCCTACATTCCAAAAGCAGGGACAGGGAAGAGTTTGAAAAGCTTTTAGATTTTATTCAGCTGAGTTGAGAAAGCAGCTTGAGTTAGGCCTGCTGAAGGACTGTTTGCAGTGTGAATTCCTACAGCAAATACCATGGCAGTGTATGATTTTTTTCTGATGCTTTATTAGGATTTATCATCTTTTCCTTGAATTACTTCTTCCATGTTCTTAGGAGGGAGGGTTCTTGTGTTTCATAAAGGGCAGCTTAATGAAAGCTGACACTGACAAGGCACCCTGTGTGCTCTGCCACAGAGATGCTTTTGTTCCTTGCACTAAACCAGAAGATGTCAGAGAACTGTTAAAGCACAAGGCAACAGACATTTCCTCACAGCTGCTGAAGCCTGTGACAAAAGGCATGCACACACAGCGTCCCCACCAGATACCTTAAACTGGGTCCTTTCATGGCATTCATAGGAATGCATTCAGCCTGCAAACTGATAGCTTCCTGCAATGCTTGCAAAATTCAAGTGGAGAAGCAATGGGATTTTACTGATGTCTTTGCCCAGCTTTCTTCAGGTGTCCCTCTTCCTGCTGAAATATTTTGCAACAGACTGGGCTTTGCAGCCAGTGTATACACAATTACAGGCAGTACATTGCTAGAGCAGGGAGGGAAATAAGAGTCTTTGTCAGCAGTTTACTCTTCTTTCTGATGCTGTTAACAAAACAAGAAATAAAAAAAAAAAATCTATTCCAACCCTGTCTTTTTCTATTAGGAATGAAGAAATCTGGGTTTATATTCTATTCCTGCTCATTACTTTACTGTAAATTACTTACTTTCATAGAGTCTGAGAAGTGTCTGGGCTGGAAGTGACCTCCAAAGGTCATCTAGTCCAAACCCCTCTGCAGTCAGCAGGGACATCCTAAACTAGACCAGGTTGTCCAGAGCCTCAGAGCCATGCCTTAGTTTATACTCATATGAAAAAAAAAAAGGATAAAATTGGTATTTCTTGTTACAAAAGGGTGAAAACTCCTACATCAAAGACAAATACCTGCTGTTAGTACAGCTTCAGCACACTGATTGGAGAAAAATGATCAGTAAGATTAAACACCTAGGTTGGTGATGAGGTCCCATGCCGGGAGGTATTAAAGGTCAGGCTCAACAAGGCTCTGAGCAACGTGATCTAGTAGAGGATGTCCCTGCTGACTGCAAGAGGATTGGACTAGGTAACCTTTGGAGGTCCCTTCCAACCCAAACCATTCTGTGATTAAGCACATCCATTTTGTCCTAAGTCCCTTCATCCATGCTGAAGCACCTTCACTGCCACCTTGCCCCGGTGAAGCACCCTCATTCTCTGTGCAGCGCACATACACCTCTTCACCTACACATAGCAACAAACTGCACACAATAAAGAACAGAACGGGAGCTGTTCAAACCCCCTAAGGCAAGGGCTCAAGATCACACTTTGTGCTAGCCTTTAAAATCCTGAGTTTGCTTGCAGAGCCACTTCTAAGGCTGAGAGATTTGTGAGAAATGAGTGAAAAACATGATACTGAATACAGGAAGACTGTACAAAAGTGGGAGCTAGGCGACAGCCAGGGTAATAAGTGAAGCCATAAATAACCTTGTACATTTACCGTACCAGACAGAAGAGCAGATCCTATGAAGCATACCAAATCAATAACCATGAACACATAACCTCTTCCTTCCCACCTACTTGTCTTCGAGTACCTCTGCAGAGGCTGCCACACAGAAAAGAGATTTCAGGGAAAAAAAAGGATTTTAATCTAACATCTACTAAGTTGAGGTAATTAGCAAGAGCTAACATTCAATGATGCTTTCCTCATGAACGGATGCCAAGAGTTATGAAACCTTGCCTGGCAGATAAATGGGACCTTTCTCAGCCTGCTGTCCTACAAATGATCCTGTGTGTACAGCTATTATTTCAGTCAGACACTGGCAGCTCTGCAATTGTTCATGGCCTCAGTGAAGAATGGTACCTGTCACATAGTTTGGCTGCTCCAACTTCTAAGAGACCTGCATTCAGACTGTCTGAAACGCTGAACACCCGCACATGGGGAAGCAACAGAAAACAGAAGGAAACATAAACTCCAAGGGTATTCACATGCCTCCATATGTAGGTTCAAGGCCCCTCACCACTGTCCCAAGGAAATTTGCTAGAACTTGCTTCTAAAGTTGTGCAGATAGTTCCCTACCCACTTATGAGAAAACACTGCTGGCTAGCCCTCCACCACTGCTGTCCTCTTCCCTGGCAGCCATATCATCACAGGGACTTCTTGGTTGTTACTCTGTCACTTCTGACTTGGTCTTATGATGACTAACTCCTTTAAGTGCTGAAATTGCTTTTCTGAAATTCAGGGTCCTGATTCTGCTCCTTGACTGATTCGTGTCCCTTAGTACTGCAAATTCCATGAGTACATGATCACTGAAGCCCAGGCTGCCTCCAGTCTTGACATCCCTGATGAGCTCAGCTGCATTGGTGACCAGTAGATCCAGTACTGCATCCCCATTTCCAGTCTCAAGATATTATCATTCAAGCACTCCAGGGTTGCCTACAGCTTGCTGTGTTACTTTACCAGCAAGTGTCAGGGTCTCCCAGCAGAATGACAGTCTGTGAGCAGGATGCCTCCTGTAGCTGGAGTAGGAATTCTTAAACTATAAGCTCTAATCTTAAGATATAAGATATAATCTATAAGCTCCTCTTGATCAGGAGGCCTGTACTGGATTCTGACCACAAGGTTCCTCTTGTTGCCTTGATCTCTAATTCCTGACCTTAAGCTTTTGACTTGGTGGTGGTTATTCTTTAGGGACATCTCTTCACATTCAATCCATTTCTCAACATAGAGAGCAACATCTCTGTTCCTCCTTCCCCTCCCTGTCTCTTCTGAACAGCTTGTATCCATTGATAGCCACACTCCACTCTCAGGATTCATCCAACCAGGTTTCAGTGACAGCCATTACACTAAAGCCTTCCAGGAGCTTCCACCTCCTCCTGTTGCCCATGTTGTGAGTTCATGTAAAGGCTTTAGTTGGGCTGTCAGCTGTGGCCCCTTGGAGAGAAGCACCCCTTAATTCCCTTTAGGTGTTTCCCTGTTGGCTGCTACTACATTGCAATTCTTAGTAAGTACTGGACAGGTCTGTTGACCTCCTTGCTACCTGAACTACTGCGTACCTTCATGGCTGTTGTGACTTGCAAATGAAGGTGACAAGCATCCTGTTTTAATTCTCTCAGTTATGTGTCTTCAGGAGTATGGGAACAATATTCAACACACTCAACATACTGGCACCTACCTTTTAGATATCCTAATACCATGAAATCAGTAAACACTCATGCTTGAGCCTCTTACATGACTCAAAGATAACACACAAAACCTCCTAACACTTCATAATAAATAACACAGAGCAGCAGATTAAAGGCTGGTGACTTATGACAACCATAAGAGCAAGACAAAAACCCCAAAAAGCCATCATGGGGAAACTGATCTAAAAAAAAACCCTCAGAAAACAAACCAAATATTTTCTTTTCTGTTCTTAGAAGATGAATGTGTAATAATGATGGAAAAAAACCTGCCAAATTACATGCAAACTACCACAAAATTCTTCTGACCAGCCAGAGGTTGATTTCTTCTACTAAAAGTTCATTCAACAACACATAGGTGAAATGCATTCTAGCAACACTTACCTACAACTATTTTAATGTATCCAGTTGACAATTTGATCAGTTTCACACTATTTGACAGCATGTGTCACTGGGACAATTTTGAGATGAGAATCCTCCAGATCAGGTGTAAGCCTGACAAAACAGAAATGGCAGAGATGGTTCACATTCTGTATGATGGAAATAGCCCTCACTCAGACACAAGGGATTGCTTCTCTATGTGTAGAACAAGTCCACTTTTATGATTTTATTCCCGTAGGGAAACTTGTATTGGTTTGAGCTGATGGGCCCCACTAGGAGGGATGAGGGACAGAGGATGGAGGGATGGGGCTATGCTCCCAGACAGCAGCACAGGGCAACAGAACAAGCTGGTACATTCTACACCATGCTTTAGTCATGCTCAGTGTGGCAGGAAGGGGGTGTCCTGGTTTATGGATTTGCAATACATTACAGCATTTGTAAAGTTTCCTGTTTCAGGGCTTTTTTTGTGCTTCTTCCCCAGTTTCTGGGCTGGAGCTTGCCCCTCTTGATCCATTTTTGGTTTGCATGCAGCAGCGGCAGTTTTCCATGGTGTATGTTGATACCTTTTCTCCATTACCATAGAATCACAGAATGTCAGTGGCTGGAAGGGACTGCAAAAGCTCATCCAGTCCAACCTGCCCTGACAGAGCAGGATCATCTATACCAGATCACACAGGAACACATCCAGGAGGGTTTTGCGTATCTGTGAAGAGGGAGACTCCACAACCCCCCTGGGTAGCCTGTTCCAGGGTTCTGTCACCTTCACAAGGTAAAAAATCCTCCTCATGTGTAACCTCCTATGCCTCAACTTCCACCCATTGCCCCTTGTCCTGTCATTGGGCATCATCAAGCAGAGCCTGGCTGTATCCTATTGGCACTCACCCTTTACACCTTTACCAACATTCATGAAGTCATGCCTCAGGCTCCTCCTCTCCAAGTTAAAGAGTCCCAACTCCCTCAGTTTCTCCTCATAAGAAAGATGTTCCTTCCATTCCCTTCATCATCACTGTAGCTCTGTGCTGGACTCTCTCAAGCTGCTGTTTTCCCTTTCTGTAATCTGATACATGTGCAATAGATCAGGAAATTGTCCTTAACTCAAATGACATTTTGGCTTTTTCCAGGCCTCTTTCCTCCTTGACCATCGAAAGAGGGGGGGAGGAGAAAACCCCTCTGTTGTAACTGGCCTGCCAGGACTTAGCTGCTAGCTGAGTTAAAAGCAGAACACAAGTAAATCAGCTTTTGCTTTGATAAATGTTTATCTGTAAAATTAGATGAATAAAAAGGAAACAGATAGAATCTGAAGCCTAGCATTTTCTAGGAAGGTGAAAGCAAACTAACACAGAGATTTTTTTTACCTGTGCAGCTCTCAGGTAGGATGCTCACTTAAACCTTTGTTAACCATTGCTGGAATCAGCTTGGACATGAATCCATCAACCTAGTTCCTGTTACAGAATCACAGCATGTCAGGGGCTGGAAGGGATCTTGAAAGCTCATACAGTCCAGCCTCCCTACAGAGCTGGATCACCTATAACAGATCACACAGGAACGTGTCCAGGTGGGTTTTGAGTATCTCCAGAGAGGGAGACATTCAAAACTTCACTGTTAACTGCAGGATTCTTTCCAGAGAAAATGGTCATTGTTAAGGTGCAAACTAAACTTTATAATTTAGCCTTGCTAGAGTGGAATATAAAAATGCTAACTTAGAAGTTCTTTTTCTCTTGAACAGATAATGCAAATAATCCAAGGACAGTTTGCTTTTGATCACAGTTAAAGTATTTAATGACAAAAATCAAGGTTTCCAGTAACGACTCAAGAGAGTAGATCCCACTTTTTTTTCTTCTTTTTTGGTCTTCCCCTCCCCAATGGCAGAAAATAATTTCTACATCTTTGAGAACTTTCATGGAATTGAATTACAATAGACACCAGCAAGTATTACAATTCTGGCCTATCACAGCCAAACCTACCTACGAGATAAGTAATTTTGTTTTTCTTGTTAGTATTTCACATAATGCACACCTTTTGCTAGACACAAAAGTAGCCTTTTAAGACAAGAGTTTGCAGTACAGCAGTCAAGTTCTAACAATGCATCATTTTTATTCTTCGCAGAACTTTGCAAAGATAAAAGAAACTTATTGATGTTGTTACAATTTACAAATACATTCTTCCATATGAAACATTAACCTGAAGTATATGTTATGTACATGACTACTTAATAACACTAGGTTGTATCCACTACAAGCTAAGTCCCAGAAGGAAACTGCAATGCTGTCAAGGTTTACCTTTGGAGAGACATTTACACACCTGATTATCTAAGAGCTACCGAAAGGCTGCAGTCGAATGAACAACACAAGCAAGCAGACGAACTGCTCTGCCCTCCTTCAGAATTTCCACAGTAAATGGCTTTAGCGGTTGGCTGAAAGTCCTGAGGTATGATCTATAACACAAAACACACTTCACTGGAGGACAGAAAAACCCAAAATGCTGAAAAACTGTCAGGGTAGCTGAAGCAGTATTTTAGGGTAGCTCAGCTTTGAAAAAGCTCTGGGAAGTTAGCAGCACAACTGCAACCTTGCTCTGTCCAGCAGATATTCATGTAAACAGCTGCAAAGCAACACCTGTTAAGCTGAATTCAGACAACTAATTCTTGTCAGTTTTACCTCACCTGGGGTTAGCCATTTCTCCTGAATTAGTGACAGCAGAAGACCAGCTAGGTGGCAGCAGTTCAAAACCTATTCCTTCCTTCTCTCAGGAGAAAGAGACTTGTGAGGTTAGCAGCATAACAAGACTTACAAAAGGAGTGGAAAAGATGATGACAGAAGACAGCTACGTGGTCAAAAAAACGGACTCCCTGACTAATTTCTAATGCAGCTATTTTTAAACATTTAGTGCCCTGCAGAAGGTTGACTTCTAACGAGGGACTGGTTGATGTGCAGAAATACCCACAGTCATCACAAGAGCACTCAGGAAGCTACTGGCACTTCCAGGGCAAGCATTAACAGCACACAGCTCAGCAGAGGATACAGAGGCCATGGCGTTAATGAGCCTGTTCTGACTTAGAACAGACATGGCCAAATTCCCTTTCAGTTGATATAATAACTGGTAGGGGTGATGCTAAATAGATTTAAATGATTCTACTATGCTACACAGATGACAAATTTACCCTCTCTCCATTCCCACTGTGAAATGAAATACAAAGCTTTGTACAAAAGGGTTTAAATTACAGGGACAACAAACAGATGTCAAGTTTGAATAGAATCACTTCACAGTCATCCTTCAAAGGAGAATTATTTTCCTAAAGCCAAGCATCTTTGGGTATTTCCAAGAGATTTTCACTTACTTCAGCTTGCAGGAACTAAAACAAGAGTCTGAACTACTACAGATGCTTTTATCTCCCTTACAAACACCACTCTGAGGATTTTAGACTGTTTAAAGTGTCATTAATAATGCAAAAATCTTATTCTACATTGAAAATGAGGACTACAGTACATTCATGTAACGCCAGCTTCCTGGCTTGCTGGTTAGATGAGGACACAAATGAAGAGCAGACATCTTCAGAAGATCAAGGCTGAAATTTCTGCTAGAATCTCTGTTTCCAACTCACTGGTAAAAAAAAAAACCAAACAACAACTAACAATAAAAAAATAGTAAATAATGCAGTTTCCCCCTTTTCCTCTCCCTTGCTCTACTATACTACTGAAAGGAAGAAAAAAGAGAATCTTAAAAATGTGAAGCCAACAGCTGTGAGGAAGAGAAACCTACTTATTTCTGTAGGAGAATACAGTGCACATACTGCATACAATGAATAGAGACCGACGTAAGGAGTCAATTGTCAAGTGATAATATAGACTGGAAACTGAGACCCAAAGTAGGAGTTAGGATTCTAATATACTAAGACATGCTTGTTGAAAACCTCTGTTTAAATATAAAAATAAAAAAAAACAAACTCTAGCTAACGTAAAAGTCACTCCAACAGGCCAAATTTCTTATCTGTTCCCCAATAATCCTACCATGGGATTTAGGAAAAGCAGACTATTTGGGAAATGGTGCACTCCTATTCTCCCAAGTCCTCACATCCTTATTTAACAGTTAGCTACAAAATCACAGGTAAAAAAAAAGAAAGTGAAATGTTATTTTCTAACAGATTGCTAAATTCCAGACTCTCTTTGACGAGCAGCTCTGTGTGTACAGATGTAAAAACGACTTTTTTTGTCCTCAATTTTGGAACCTCCAGCATACATTCTGTGGGTTTTGTTATGCTACCCAAACAACCAATCCATGAGGGAAAAACAGAAATCCTCAAAATGCAACTCTAGTAACAGATTTCTGTATGAAATCCAGACATGCACTTCTGAATGCTGGTGCTGGCACATCCCAAACTTCTCGTACTGCGCAGCAGAAGCAAGTTTCCTGTTGCCCAGGATAGAGCTGTTCAATCACTACAGTTACAACCTCCAGGCAATTAATTCCCATATTCACATTCTGCTGATGATATGTAAAATGAAATATACCCCTTGCTTGGATTTTATTTCCATACATACCAGTTAAATATTTTTTTTTGGTACAAATGGGGAATATTTACTGTTTTAATCCTGATCAGCTTGGCATTTGGTCCAGTTTTCCCTGTTTGCTTTCACTCCTGTAACAACTGAAATACAGGTAAGAAAGTACTGCAGGACCGTGTGGCAATATTACAAAAAGAGGAACAAAAAAAAGTAAGTCAAAAAACGGTAGAAATGCAACACTTTTTCCTGCACAGAAACTGAAAATGCATCTCCACTGAACTGGAAGAACTAAAGCACGCAGTAGTCTGGATCTCCTGTAAGAACTGCTGAATAGAGCTTTTCCAGTTTCTCCCGGGGAAGATTTCAACTTTGGGCAGTGTCTCAGCATTTGTGCTTCATGGCAAGCTGAAAAACAGAAACAAAGTGAAATTAAAGAGGGATTGCATGTAAAAAGAGCTATGGCAAATTTATGTGGCCACTGCCTGGATCAAAAGAACATGCATCAGAAGAATTCTCCAAAAGATGCTTGAAACCCTTAACTTCTTTCTTTTGCTGTGACAGATATGTGAAGTCTCCCTTTGCTGTGTGGGGAAGACAGCAGTTACCAGCTTTTTTAGCAGTGTTTCCCAGTGTTCCACTACTTTGCTGCCTGTGAGGAAGGGCTAGAGCAAGATGCTAGAAATAAAGACCACTCGTTTAGACCTAACAATCTGGGAACTTAAATACAATCAGAAATCCTAGACAAGCAATTTAAGACATCTGCTCAGCAGCTCTGCCACTACAGCATGTTGAAAATGAACTACTGATTGCCTTTCTACCTCTGATGATTTCAATGTCAAATAATTATAAAATGGACTTAAACCTGAGAATAAGAGGGGAGAGAAAAGAGCTTAAGTGAGTTAAATAAAAAGGGCAGGCAAACTGAGCTAATGTCATATGGTATGGAAAACCCCTTTGGTCAGTTTGGGTCAGCTGGTCTCTCCCAAGATCTCACCCACCTCTGTTAGCAGGGGGGATGTTGGAAAAGCACAGCATTGGTGCACAGCAGAGGCCAAACCACTGGTGTGTTCACAGGATCACAGGATGTTAGGAGCTGGAAGGGACCTCCATAGATCATTGAGTCCATCCTCTCTGCCAGAGCAGGACCACAGAGTCTAGTGCAGGTCACACAGGAACACATCCAGGGCCTGAAAGACTGCAGAGGGAGACTCCGCAGCCTCTCTAGGAAGCCTGTTCCAGTGCTCTGTGACTCTTACAGAAAAGTTCTTCCTCATGCTGAGGTGGAATTTCCTGTGCTGTAGTATATACCCATTAATCCTTGTCCTGTCACAGGGTACAACTGAGAAGAGTTTGTCCTCTCCCTCTTGACCCCCAGCCCTCAGATATTTACAAACATTTATTAGATTCCCTTTAAGTCTTGTCTTCACATAGAAAAGTCCCAGGTCCCTCAGTCTACCCTCACAGAGCAGTGCTCCAGCCCCTTCAGCATCTTTCAAGCAGATTCGTATCCCTCTTGAACTGGAGCCCAAAACTGAATGCAATATTCCAGGTGAGGTCTCACCAGGGCAGAGTAGAAGGAGAGGAGAACCTCCCTCAATCTGCTGACCACACTCCTCTTAATGCACCTCAGGATCTCATTGGCCTTCCAGGCCCCAAGGACACGTTGTTATCAACTGCCTTCCATCTACCATTACAAAACACAGCACTGTGAAAGATGCTCTGGGGAAAACCAACTCCACCTGAACCAAACTCAACACAAAGTTATAAACCAGAAAACTGCCAAGTGAGGAACTGCATCAAGGAGTAACAGCAAGCTGTAAACAGCAACCAACTGCAATTTGTTCTAGAAATTCCTCCTCTCACAATACAGCAGTTTGTGGCTCTGACCTACTGAGAACCTTGTTCCACTAAACTCTTACCTTGTGTGCAGTTTCTGCGAACTGCTGAGCACTGTTTTTCAGCTCCTCTGTCTTTTCTTCTGCTCGACCTAGCCTTTCACCACGCTCATTCAAAGCCTGGCTTGCCTTCTGTACTGCACTTGTCACACTGTCTGCTGCTGAATGGAGTATGCTATTTCCTGCAACAGCAAAAGAAACAGAAGACCCAAACATCTATTATGCTTTGTATTAAATACAAGTATTTTCATGCAGAAAGTTATAGAGCAGATATGTTATCTGCTAATCATCCCTCTGCGGTTTTGGATAGCAGAGTAAATTGTTTTCTCACTCAAACCGTATCATACAGGTACCAGTGCTGCAATGTAACACTTGGGTAATACAAGAAGCAGTGAACATAACTTAGCTGCATAGTAGTTTTTAAGCCTTATGCTCATACATCGTATCAGGAGGGTGTTTTACTAAATCACGGATGCCATCCCCAAGTGCACACGCCACTCATGTTAACACAGATTAACTTTGATTGGATATCACACTATTTCCCTGGAGAATACATGACTGACTGCAGGACAAGTCTGGATGCATTTAACTTTTGTTTTTCCAATTACTGTAACAATATTTCACTTTCAAGTGCCCCCCTATTACTAGAGTTATTTTATGCTGCTCTGATCCATCTACCTTTGACTCTTCTCCATGTGGAGCACTGGTCATATTTCATGTGATGATACACTTTATTTAAACCTTAGTAGCTGAAGTCTCAGCAAGGCTCACTATCTTCTAAGCCTTCAGCTTTATCATTCTAGTCAACTTGTTTTATCTCTTCTGTGGCCTACAGTGTAGCAGTTACTCCAATTTTTCAACAGGACAGCATTCCTTCTCTATGTCTCTCCCTTTTACATGCTCACTCTTTTCAGTAATCTTTCTCTACTGCTTCTGAACAGAAGGGATCGTCCTCTTTCTGGAATGAACTTTTGATAAATGTTCATAATATGCAGAACCACACAAATTGAAAACTCTTCAAAGTTAATGTTTTTTCAGTATGAACTGGTACGCATTAAGATACATGGAGCATCAAAAAAATATTTTGTCCTATCCTTTACCCTTTTCATCAACAGAAGTAGTAAAAAATCAGTTTTGCGCAATACAGTAGTCCCTTGGTGTCAGCCACAAGCTTTAAATTTTAACCTACTTTGCAGGGAATTTATTATCAGGCTGGAGAGAACCTTGTGAGGTTCAACAAGGCAAAGTGTTCAACAAGGCAAAGGCACCTAGGCTGGGGCAAGCCTAGATATCAATCTACACTGGGAGATGGTGAGATTGAGAGGTGTCTTGTAGAAAAGGACTTGGAGGTGCTGGTGGATGAGAAGCTGCACATCAGCCACTGTGTGCTTGCAGCCCAGAAGGCCAATGGCAGTCTGGTCTCCATCAAAAGCAGTGTGGCCAGAGGTGGATAGAGGGGATTCTGCCACCTTACTCACCTGCAATACTAAGACCAGCTCTACCTGGCAGAGTGGGTCCTCAGGAGAACCACAAAAATGATGAGAGGGCTGGAACACCTCTGGTATGAGGAAAGGCTGAGGAAATTGGGGTTGTTCAGCCTTGAGAAGAGGAGGCTCTGATGAGACCTCATAGTGCCTTCCAGTACCTGAAAGGAGCTACCAGAAGGCTGCAGAGGGACTGTTTGCAAAGCTGCACCAAGTACTACAGCAAATCTTCTGTTGCAACAGTCTCCTGTTCTTACAGACATACGAAGATAAGAGAAACTAACCACAAACCTAAGTACTTTTCTTCATCTGTAAAGTGTGTCTACTTCAAAAACATTACCAACTTAAAAAATAAAACCCAATCATTAATTTGAAGGTTTCCTAAGGAGAAAGAACAGAAGTCCCATTCATCCTTGTTTTAGAGATAACACACCTTTCCATAGAAACAGCAAACAAACAATGAAGAATGAAAGTGAAGGCTGCCCCAGGTAGCCTGTGGAACAACAACTGTACAAGCTGCACATGCAGGAACTCTTGAGATTAAAAAAAATGCCTTAAAATTGTATTGAAGTAAAACACAAACTATGGAGGTGGGGGAGGGACCCAAGAACCTACACACAATGACTCACACATGATGAGTCAATATGAGAAATACAGTTTAGAACAACCTGGCCTCCTGTATACCAACACTGTTGCATTTTTAACATCAGCAATTAAGAATAATGGATGTATAGAAAGTGGAACAAATGCAGGTTTAGGTTTTCTTTTCCCTATTAATTTCTATTTATTTTCTATTCAATTTTCTATTATTTCTATGCAACAAAGATGCTGCACAACAATCGACATTGATGCTGAGACAAGTACCTGAGAACACTGAGAGCTGGAATTTGCAGAGACAGAAATGAAACTTGAACTTTTATACTGCTCTCTTCAGACACTAAGGAAGCAGGTCATAAAACCAAGTAACTTTAAATACAGCACACTGGTTTACTTCAAGAGTTTTCAGTCAATTGATATTTTGGTTTTCAGAAAAAGTTTGCTAATTCATTAAATTAGTTAAATCAAACTAATTTTCTAGTTGAAATCCAGTACTGAGATTCATTTGGCTTCTCCTTAGGTAACGTTTCCAACAAATACATGTTCAGGGCAACACCATAAGGGAAACAGTTTCCCTTTTTTGGTAAAGACTTGAACCTCTTGTATAAATCAATGCCAGTTTTCCAGGGTAAGAGTCTTAAAAGCTCTTAATGCTGGATTAATTCTCTTGTTGCTTTACAAGGTTACAAATACTCTGCTGAATTCAAGGGGAACAGGATATATGGTGAGCTTACTATCTTCTGAAGCCTTAAGTTGGTGAGTAAAAGTTAGCACAGATTGCTGGAGTGTGTCCAGAGAAGGTCCATGAGGGTGATCAGAGGGTTGGAGCACCTCTCCTATGGAGACAGAATGAGAGTTGGGGCTGTTCAGTCTGGAGAAGAGAAGGCTCTGAGGAGACCTTATTCTGGCCCTCCAGTATCTGAAGGGGGCTACAGGAAAGCCGGTGAGGGACTTTATAGGATGTTGAGTAGTGCGGACTAGGAGGAACGGATCCAAGCTAGAGGAGGGGAGATTTAATAAGACATTAAGAAGAAGTTCTTCACCATAAGGGTAGTGAGACACTGGAACAGGTTCCCTAAAGAGCTTGGGCAAAGACAATTTTAAGGTCAGGCTGGATGGGCCTCCGGGCAACCTATCTAATGTAATGTGTCCCTGCCCATGGCAGGGGGGTTGGGAACTAGATGATCCTTGAGGTCTCTTCCAACCCTGACAATTCTGTGATTGCTGACCTTCTTGCCATTGCCAACAGAGAAGTGTAGACTGACAATGCTCTGTACTTTCTATATTCCTGAAAACATCAGGATTTGTAGCCAAAGACTGGTATTTATTACTCCACATTGTTTTCAGTGGAGAAGAAAGAACTTGGAAGCTCTCCCTAGGTAAGATCTGCTCTACTTTTCTATGGGTGGCAACTTGCAGAAGCCAGGATTCTGAGACTGTCCTGGAGAAGCATTTTTAGATAATCTTCTGCAATGCAATGTGAGTAAAATATTTTTAATTCCACTCTAATCTATGAGCAACACAGAAACCTACATGTCAGTAGCCTACAGAATTTCATCAGTGTATTTTTACAGCAGGTGTAGGTGGTTTCTGGTATGACTGACTGTGCCTTGTCCTCACATTAGTATCACTGCAAAACCAGCCACACTTGTACTGGGATGTACTGGAGAATCAATACCA
The DNA here is from genome assembly GCA_013400475.1 of Tricholaema leucomelas. Lineage (NCBI taxonomy): Eukaryota > Metazoa > Chordata > Aves > Piciformes > Lybiidae > Tricholaema lacrymosa > Tricholaema leucomelas. Next base: position 490,790 of record WAAF01008176.1, read on the forward strand.
TGAAAAAATCACAACCTGCCAAATTTTTAAGCTGCTCTCTAGGAGGTAAATACTAAAAGATCTTCAGAGAAATTTGCTTTGTGAGAGAATAAAACTGCCTGAACTGTGCCTCCTCAGGTGCAGGCTTGCACCAACCATCCGCACTGAGTCACTGAAGAAAAACTCAGCTACGTGTGACCCCTAGAGTCTCGAAATGCTGTTTTCTGTCTTTGTTTAGCTTCTCCCCAGAGATGCAGCAATTCCTGTTAACCACCTTGTTTGGTTTTGTCTGGTGGATAAAAAAAGCCTTAAGGAATTTCAGGACTTCTCATACATTGGGTGAACCATACAAGCTCAAGAGCTGCAAGATGGCATAAACCCCACCAAAAGGTATTTATGGGCCAGTTGGAGTTTTGAGTTGTTTTTAGTAGGGAGCCACTTGCATTATTCCCAAGATGTTCAACTCCAAGGGCATCTGAGCTCAATTTTTGCATGGTTTATTTTTACTCTCTTTACAAATTTTTACTGTTCACTGTGAGCAGACAGAAGTACGTGCTTGTGTTCCTGCTTTTTCCTAAGGTATAGAGAGATCCTCCTGGTTTTGGAATGCATTTATTTTTCAGAATAGATCCCAGCAGATGAGAGTAGTGACTCTTCTTTTTCAAATAAATAAAAAAAAAAGTAAGTTTACAGATTTTGTCACTAAACAGCTTTTTCTTAAAAAAAAACCCCACCAAACCAAACCAAATCTCATTGCTGGTGACATCATCTGGACCTAATCTGGAGTACTGCATCCACCTCTGGAGACCTCAACACAGCAAGGACATGGCCCTAATGGAGTAGGTCCAGAGGAAATGTTCAGGGTTCTGGAACACCTCTGCTATGAGGGCAGACTGAGGGAGCTGGGGTTGTTCAGCCTGCAGAAGAGAAGGCTCTGGGGAGACCTAGTGGGAGGCTGCCACTGCCTGAAGGCTACAAGAAGGCTGCCGACAGAGTGTTTGCAGAAGACTGCAGTGATAGGATGAGAGCAGAGCAGACTGAGATTGGATGTTAGGAACAAATTCTTTAGCATGAGGGTGATGGAAGACTGGATCAGGTTGCCCATGGAGGCACTTGAGATTCTACTCCTGGATATATTTAAGGTCAGGCTAGACAAGGCTCTGGCCAACCTGACCTAATAGATAATGTCCCTCCTTGCCGCAGGGAGGGTTGGACCGTATGACCTTTGGAGGCCCCTTCCAACCCAGACCATTCTACGATTCTATTTATTTAGTTCTGGCAGGTTTCTAATTCTTCATACCAACAATTATGATTAGATTTCACATACATATTAACTGTGATTAAGCAATAAAGAAAACTACAAAGAAAAAAACCAGTTTGCTAGTATTTCAATCTGTGCTCTCATGTTGCTAATCTCTTCCTGGCAAGTTACCTAAGAATAGGAAAATTCCTCAAGGGAAAAAAAAAAAAGAATTTCAAGTTGAGTGTTTTTGTGATTTTTGACAACCAACCTGTTTAGTCTGGAATGAACTTCACAATATCATAAAGTTTATTTTCTCTTAAAAGCTACAGTTAATTTCTTTAGTCTCTCTTAGCATTTCACACTGCCATTCAGGCTGCTAACCTTAAATAGCATGAGCCTTGATGCTGACTTCAAGCCAGGAGTGCCTGGCTATTGTTCAGACTATTTTTTCTTTCTGAATGATCAGATCTATTTTAATCCACCTTCACCTTTCTCAGCCTTCATTAAAAGTTTTTGAAGGCACCTACCAGTAATTACTGCACAAAGATCTACTTCCTTGATACTGAACTCCTTCACTACTTCTTTAAAAAGTTTTAATAGACTAGAGAAAAAAAAAAGAAATCAGTCAGCATGACAGCTCATTCCAGTCACAACGAGAGGGTTTTTTTTAAATCTAATGTCCTTTTGTGCTTTTCTGTCAGTGAAGGGTGGCTATTTTAGCATTCAGCCTCTGTCAAAGATAACATTTGGTATGCTAAACCTGAAGGTAACATGGCTCAACAGAAACGGAGGGAAGAAATTGTCTACTGTGGGCTGCTGAGTGAGAATTTGTACTGGTTACAGCTAAACTATGGAATTACAGGATGGTTTAGCTTGGAAGGGACCTCAGAGATCATCTACTTCAAACTCCTCCCAACTATGGGCAGAGATGCCTCTCAACTAGACTCTGCTGTTCAAGGCCTCATCCAACCTGGCCTTGAACACCCCTAGAGAGGAGGTATCCACAGCCTCCCTGGGCAACCTACTCCAGTCTTGCCATCCTCATACTGAAGAATTTCTTCCTAAGATCCAGTCTGAACCTACTCTCCCTCAGCTTCAAACCATTTCCCTTGTCCTATTGCTAGACAGCCTTATGAATAGTCCTTTGCAGCCTTCCTGTAGGATCCCTGCAGGTATTGGAAGACAGCTCTAAGGTCCCCTTGAAGTCTTCTCTAAGCTGAACAACCTCAGCTCCCTCAGCCTGTCCTCATAGTAGAGGTGTTCCAGCCCTTGGATCACCTTTGTGGCCCTCCTCTGGACTCGTCCCAATAGCTCTGTGTCCTTATATCCAACAAGTTGTAGGTAAGCAGGCTCTGCAGTCTGCAGCCCCTGATGCAGACTTCCCTATACTTCCCCTAAAGGCACCAGAGTACAAAAGCAGCTCCACTGAAAAAATCACTCTCCGTGTTCAAAGATGAGAGGTAGGTAGGCTTTGCCCTACAAAAAAATCCCTGAAGTGTTTCTGAACAAAGCAGAAACTGGATGATTCCAACAACATTACTGGGCTCAGAACAGCTACAACTAGTCACAGAAAACCTCACTTCTGACTCAGAGTTAGTAGTGTGTGTCTGTAGTAATACATCTTATGCACATAGTATTGTTTAGTTTTATTTTCAATTTAATCAGTCCTCAATAAATGAGGAGTGGGTGTCAAGATCATAGAATCGATCAGGTTGGAAGAGACCTCCAAAATCATCCAGTCCAACCTATCACCCAGCCCTATCCAGTCAACTAGACCATGGCACTAAGTGCCTCATCCAGGCTTTTCCTGAACACCTCCAGGGATGGCGACTCCACCACCTCCCTGGGCAGATGCCAAGCTCTTTGGTGATGCCCAGTGACAGGGCAAGGAACAATGGGTACAAGCTCGAACACAGAAGGTTCCAACTCAACACAAGAAGACACTTCTGTATAAATGAGGGTGATGGAACACTGAAGCAGGCTGCCCAGAGAGGCTGTGGAGTCACCTTCTCTGTAGACTTTCAAAACGCTCCTGGATGAGTTTATGTGTGGCCTGCCCTAGGTGAACCTACTTTGGTATGGGGGTTGGACTCGATAAATCCAACTCCTAATATTCTGTGGCTCTAGCTACATTTAGATCTGTACTGTGGCCCTCTGTTTGATCTCCTTGAGAAAAACATGCTTTAACCTTAAACAACTGCTTTTGACCTTCCATTTAGGAAGGGTATTCCTCTCTCTTCCTAAAAGCACTGAGAGCCTCAACAAGGTACATAAGATTTAGCAGTGACCTTGGTTTCTATAGAAGCAAGTATAAACAAGAGCCTTTCTGCATACCAATCCTTAGGAGTAACTACAAACATCAGGCACCATCGGCCCTAGAAGCAGACACTGTCTGCAAAAACATCCCACATGACTTCAGAAAGTGCAATCATTTAGAAAAGACTTGGCTGAAAAGTGAAATCACTGAACAGAGAATTGGTTCTGTTCTAGCTCAAACCAGGGCAGCAGAAGTCATCTTCAGTGAATCATCTTCATCAACTTCATCAAGAGAAGAACCAATCCCACTTTTAGCTGGCCAAGTATTTCCAAACACACCAAATATAGGCATTTGGATGACCTCTGCTGTTTTTAACTCCTCTACTTAACACTTCCTAATCAGAACCACAGAAGTTACAATAGAACACAGTACACCATTAGCTGGCCAAAACCTGACAAAATGACTTCTGCAGAACACAGGAAATAAAATGTAAATCAAGTGGAAAAGATGAGGTCTTGATAAATAAAATTTATTATATGGGTTCATCATGTCTGTATTTTCTTTCTAATGAGCAAATTTTATAGGAATTTCTCAGTATGGCTTGCAAAATCCTAGCTTTAGAAAGAGCTGCATTGCAAAAAAAATATGGTTCTGCAAGGGGCTACAGAAGTCTCTTTCAAGGACAGCTGAGTGGGACAAGCTTTCTTGTCATAGTCAGAAGAACTGTATCTGGAGCTAGGGGCCTTCACTTTAAACACTGGCTTTAAACAATATAGGAGCCACAAGAGTAAAAAATGAAGATTGTTCATTGATGATATCTCTTCATAATGAAAAAAAACAACCTTGAATTACTGAGATTCCCTTTTGTTTTATTCAGTACTCCATAGCAATAGTGTCAAGTCAACTACTCACACTCTTGAATGGTTAAGATACTATAAATGCTTCTGTAAGCAGAGATTATTTGTGTTGAATGAAGAGATGCATGTTCTTATGTACACTAAAAACAAGCTGTTGCACAGATCATAGAATTACCTGAGTTGGAAGTGACCTCCAGAGGTCATGTAGTTCAACCTTCCCTCTCTGCAGTCAGCATGGGCATCCTCCATTAGATCAGGAGGCCCAGAGCCCTGTCGAGCCTCACCTTGAACATCTCCAGGGATGGGGCCCCAACCACCTCCCTGGGCAACCTGTTCCAGTGTTCCACCACCCTCACGGTAAAGAGCTTGTTTCTAACATCCAAATGTGAAGTATGTTATGAAAAGCTCTACAGGTAATTACTCTTTTATGTCACCTAAGTAAGACCACACACAAAGGTGAAGAAAGAGCCAAATTATTTTCTCCACTGAAAGTCAGATAAAGACCAAGAAAAAGAAGAAATCCCCTGCAGATCAAAACTGTTTAGTTTGAGGATGAAGAGGCTGAGGGGAGACCTTATCACCTTCTACAACTACTTGAAAGGACAGTACAGAGGTAGGTGCTGGTCTCTTCTCACACATAGTTAGCAATAGAACAAGAGGCAACAGCCTCAAGCTGCGCCAGGTGAGGCTTAGGCAGAACGTTAGGAACAATGTTTTCACTGCAAGAGTGGTCAAGCATTGGAACAGCCTGCCCCGGGAGGTGAAGGGGTCACCATCCCTGGATGTGTTTACAGGTTGTTTAGATGTGGTGCTTAGCAATGTGGTCAAGTGGTGAACTTGGCAGAGTAGGGTTAATGGTTGGACCTGATGATCTTAAGGCTGTTTTCCAATCCCAATGTGTCTCCGGTTCTATGTTTCAACTGCTTCACTTTATTGTAGGAATTTGTCTCTTATCTTTACTTAAAATATTAAGTTAATCCTTGGGAGGGCACTATGCTGTTCATTTTACCACATTTTAAGCAAACATCTTCTTCTAGATAAATCCTGACAAATTAAAATCAGTATTAAATAATGGTGTATAATTAGCACTAGTGCTGAGGTTAATGTTAAACAGTTGCAGTTGGTATCTTTAACCCAGCACATAAAACACAGGCCAAATACACAGAAATTTGCAATTCTGGGAGAAACTTAACACCTAAAAATCCAAGGTGGAAAAAACTTTGTGAGTTAGTCTTAATAGTGTAATTTTCTTTGGGATTGTAAGACCAATAAAGCCTGAGCAGTGACATTTGCCCACACTGACAAAGCCAATGGGAAAGGTTTAGACGTTTAGAGAATCACCAGGAGCACCACCATTAGAACTTGACCTATCAAGGAGCAGAACGTGCAGCTGAAAGAAAGAACCAGCAGCTATGCACTACGGCAAGCTGCTGTTTGAGAAGGAGATGACAAATTTAAACACTTTATACGCAGTTCCACTGGAGCTTCATGGCCTGAAGATAAACGAGAATTTGTCTAAACAAAGATGCTGCTCAGAGGCATTGTGTCAATATTATTGATCTTCTCATTAAGTAGTTAATTACTGAGAAACATAATGTACTAAAGTTTGAAAATGGAGGCACAGCACACAGTCTGATTTGTCCACTGATCTGTATTGAGCTGCACTTTTCAATAAGGTAGGTGACTTTGAAAATTCCAGATGGAGGGAGGGGATTCTGCCACTTTGCTCTGCTTTGCTGAGACCTCACTTGGAGTACTGCATCCAGCTCTGGAGCCCTCAACACAGCAGTGACATGGACCTAATGCAGTGGGTCCAGAGGAGGGCCATGAAGATGACCAAGGGGCTGAAGCACGTTTGTTGTGAGGACAGGCTGAGGGAGCTGGAGGTGTTCAGTCTGGAGAAGAGGAGGCTCTGGGCGGGACTTAATAGTCGCCAGTATCTGAAGGTGGCTATAAGAAGGCTGCTGAGGAACTGTTTGTAAAGGCCTGCAGTGATAGGAGAAGGGACAATGGTTTGAAATGAGAGAAGAGCAGATTTAGATCGGATGTTAGGAACAGGTTCTTTAGCATTAGGCTAGTGGAAGACTGCAACAGGTAGTCCAGGGATGCAGTTAAGGCCCCATGCCTGGAGATATTCAAGGTTAGGCTCAACAAGGCTTTGAGCAATCTGATCTAGTTGAAGCTGTCCCTGCTGACTGAAGAGGACGCTGGACTAAGGTGAGTTTTGGAGGTCATTTCCATCCCACACCATTTTATGATCCTATGTTTGCTACAAACTCAATCTGTTTATTTACAAACCCACCATTTAAGTAGCACATTCAAAAACACCAACTTCTATTATCAAGTGGGCTGAAATAAAGTTGTTGCTCTTAAGAACAAAGAAGACTCTGTGAGAAATGGTTAGGGTCTGGATGGAGTCAGTCAAGAGCAATGGTGAGCTCAGGAAGAAGGTGGTCTGGTAAGCTGGGAGCTCTACGTGCAAGGGTGATCTTATAGCAACATCTCTGCCACCCACTACTAGTCTGACTGTTGATGTCTGAATTGTTTTCTCTGCTGATTGTGCACATTTCTCCCATCTGTTATCAGCTGTAATTAATAAAAATGAACTTGGATGCATGCAATTAATTACTGCTTTAGAGAGCATTTTGCAAAAAACACCTCCAGCTTCCAAACTGTACTTAACCACTGAAAACACTTCAGAAAGAGGAAACTCTTTACCAGGCACTTGTTCAGGTAAGAGTTTAACTATGTAGAAAAGAATTCTTTTTCCAAGGAAAAGGGGAATGAGGAAGTTACAAGCTTCCTTAGTCTGAAAGTTTCTCCTAGGCTGTCAAGACTCAGGTGACTTATATGCATCAGCCAGATTCAGCAATCAAAACAACACATTTTGTTAGGAGAAGGAATGACACCTTTTAAAACCCCACATAGTTAGTAGTTGTTCATTACTGCAACACAGCACCAAAGGCATGAAGGTAAAGCGCCTCCTGTGCTGAAATCACCATGGAAAACTGTTTACAAAACGGAAGAGCCGTGTCTGGAATGACTCCCTAAAAACATCACAATAGTAATAAAGGACTAAGTGAGCTCTTGGCTTCTAACTCAGGAAGCTCAGGTACTTCAAACTCAAACTATTTAGCTTGATGAATTCCAAGTGATGGTGGCACTTCACTCACCAGCTCCCTTTCCTTACTGAGCGTATTTTTTTTTGGTAAGATTGTCATTACTAGTGACATAAGTTCCTAGACTACCATTAGCCTGAGGCTTTCCAACACTACAACATAACAGGGGACCATAAAAGGTTCACAGAACACACATGTTCTTCCCCTTCTTTTTCATCCCTCTCACCTCCCTGCCGAGTGATTGCCACACATCCTTTTATGTGTACTGGGGCTGTGCTGACAACCTTCCTTATACAATCACAGAACCACAGAATAGTTTTAGTTGGAAGAGACCTCCAAAAGCCATCTAGTCCAAGCCTCCCTTGCAGAGAGCAGTTTAGAAGCTCTTTTGAATAAGAGAGGAAACTACAAGTAAAAAGAATCAGACAGATGAAAGGTTTCTGATCAGCTCAAGTTAAGTAGATTACAGAAACAGTACTTCTGTGATTGTAATCCTCGAAAGATAATTCCCTCTTAAAACTTAATGAATTCCCATATCACATGAATGGAATGTTCTCTACAGAATTTCAACATTTACATTATCAGCCAGAAAGGATGACTAAGTCATCTGAAAGACTGAACACTCATGGGAATTACAATCTTTACTGGATTTATTAATTGTAACTTTGAAATACCTGAACTTCTACATCAATTTATCATTAAAGGTTAATGTCATTTTCCAACTTAAATCTGAGCCTTAAAGCTTGGACTGGAAGATTTCCAGGGATTTCTACCTCCTTTGAAAGCAAACAAAACACTCCTGCAGGTCTTTGCACCTAAATCTCAAAGACATGACCTTCAAAAGAAGCATTAATTACCAAAGTCTGCTAACTGATGTGTTACATATTCTGCACTTCATCTATCTTTTATCAATCACACAACAGTAAATCACAATAGTCCCCCTTTAAGAAATCTGATTCTGCCCAGTAAAGCAGAATAGGTTTCAGAGTAAAAAAGTGATCTCAAATTCAGACTGATTACATTATTTTTCCCTTGTTTGATGTGGGGTAGGCAATCCCTTTGAGACAAATTAGTCTTTTATCTATTCATGCACATAGTGGCCAAGGACAGTCGTGTGACTGAAAGGCACCCTCAAAGTTGTTGCAGACTTCTTGTTCATGTCATTATTGGTTTATGAATCCAGGCAGTTGTATTTCATTTGAGATACAGTAGCTTTATAAGCAGAGGATGTGATCTCTAGTGTAATGCAACACGGGACACCCACAAGAGGTTTTTCTTCTTGTAGGTAGCACTGTAACACTCCAATTATATTCCTGGCGTGGCTGATGTGTGCAGAAGCTGACTTTTCTACCAATTTGTTTTTCCAGGCTGTTCAATTTCTTCCACAAAAAGCACTATCTCGAGCACAACTCTAAAGCACCACACTGGCAGTGCAGCACCTTGGAAGCCACAATAAACAAAACACAGAGTTTAAATCAATTTCCCAGGAAAATACTTAGCAAGGCACAGTCACACAGTGAAAGCAGATACACACAAACACATGGCTGAGAGGTGCTGGAATGCATTACAGATAGGACAGCAGTTCAGCAGAACAGCATTAGAGACCAGCTGTATTTTAATTATAGAGGAGATAATTCAACAGAGCTGCCCCAGTGGACCAGACCAGTGTCTGTCCAGCTGTCTGCATTATCATCTCCTCAAAGGAATACAATACAGCAACAGGGAAGACTGGAGCAACATCACAATGAAAGCATGCCCTAAGCCTCAATAATTAGCAGGTTGCTTGATGACCAGAACAAGATCACTGAGCCAGTGACAACTGCATGAGGTTCAACAAGACAAAGTGCAAGGTCCTGCATCTGGGTTGGGCCGATCCCAGGCAGAAATCCAGGCTGGGTTGAGAGACCTGGGGGTGTTGGATGCTAAGACGCTCACCATGATCTGGCAGTGTGCCCATGTAGCATGGAAGGCAGCCAAGTGCTGGGCTGCATCTAGAGGAGTGTGGCCAGCGGGGCAAGAGAGGGAATTCTGTCCCTTTACTTTTGTGTGACTCCACCTTGAATGCTGCATCCAGTTCTGGTGTCCCCTATCAGAAGGACGACAGAGCTGTTAAGAGCGAGTCCAGAGGAAGCCACAAGAATGATCCAAGGGCTGGAACACCCCTGCTATGAGGATAAGCTGAGGGAGTTGGGGTTGTTCAGCCCAGAGAAGAGAAGACTCTGTGAGGGGACCTTAGAGCTGCCTTCCAGTATCTGAAGGGATCCTACAGGAAGGCTGCAGAGGGACTTTTCATGAGGGTGTCCAGCAACAGGACAAGAGGGAAAGGCTTTTAGTGGAGGGACAGTAGGTTTAGATTAGATCTGAGGAAGAAGTTCTCCAGTACGAGGGTAGAGGGAGTCTGGGATAGGTTGCCCACCTCCTTCTTGGGGGTGATCAAGGCCAGGTTGGATAAGGCCTTGAGCTGCGGAGTCTAGTTGAGAGGTGTCCCTGCCCATGGTGCAGAGGTTGGAGTAGATGAGCTCTGAAGTCCCTTCCAACCTAAGCCCTTCTATGAAATCTCGCACAGCATGGTAAATACCACTACATGCTTACCAGGTCTGAAATTGTGGTAAACTAAGATGAATCAAGAGCACCCGAAAAAAGAAATACTCATTATCATTCTTACACTGACAATACATTTCTGGAGGAGAAAAAGAATGATCCATTAATAACTCCTGCCAGCTGTCCTAGAGAAAAGGTTACAGAGGCAAAGATGTCATTACTTTAGGCTGCTATTTTAATTAATTCAGAATGACTGTTAAAAAAAGAAATAAAAATGAAAGAATATAGGAAGCATAAAGCCTAAAACAACTAAAATTGGCAAGACCATAATACCCAGCAACTTGAGAGCTTGCTCCTTTCCCAGGATTGTCCTTTTCTAATCTGCATCTAAATGTGGCAACAGCTGCTTATTCTTATAGGCCCAGAATTAATCTTTGAAGAACTTTAAATGCTGTATCACTGGGCTCCATACAGAAATGAGAGTCAAATTCATCCTGTCTCAGCCTAATGCATTTGTCAAGAATCAAGTTGTTCTAATGAACACAATCTGTAAATGACAGAACTTCTGCACATCATTCACCTCTTTGTTTTTAATATTAGTGATGTAAAATCGATACAATCTGATTAACTCACCCACCAAATAACAACACAACACAAAGATACTCCAAGTGTCTGATAGTCTAGTATCAGAATCTGGATGTCAGAAAGATAGAAAGGTGGAAAATATTTCTTATCTAAGGCAAAATGCCTTCTGCCTCCAAATGCCTGCCTTTCCTTCTCTCTCCAAAACCACATCCAGACTGCACAGGAGCTATGGCCACAGCTCTTCTACATTGCAAACAAAAGGCAAATTTGAAATATTTAGTACAAGGTATTAGCGGGAGGAATCTTATTACAGTTCTCTTAAATTTGTTCTTTGTTCTCAGAATTAGCACTCATACTTTTAGTCACTTCTTATTAGTACTATAATTACTAATGTCATTAGTCAAGCTACAGAAAACAGTCTAGACTGTTTAACTCCAGACCATACTGCTACACACTAATCCAATGAAAATGGAGCAAAAAATGCTTCTGGAGAAGATGAATACCGGACAGGACTGTGGCCCACAAGGAGAAGGGTGTAAAAGAAGGAAGGCAATGAAGAGGGTCTGCAGTTCCACAAGGGCAACCATATTTACTTAGGGCTAAGCTCTCAAGCACTTCCTGCAGGCACAGAAGAAGCATGAATTTCACTTTCTTCAATACTGCCCTTCAGGAAGGAAGAAGGGTCAATAAGATAAGTAAATTTGTAAACAATCCCTTCAAGATCTTTCATCTTCAGTTCCACCTGTAGAAAGTTTTCTTTGGTGGCCTTCTTCTGGCTTTGAAAACATGCATTTGCTACAGGATACACATTACATATCTGATGTGCATATCTGCATCATTAAATCAAATCCTGGGGATGTCTCCATAGGTACATTCTAATAACATACTTTAGAAATGCTGGTGGAGTATTAGACTCTGAACTGACCATGCAGAAAAAGTAGTAATTCTCACATCCCTCAGAGAAATCAAAAGCAAGTAATTTAAAACACATGCTGCCTTGGCAGATGGGATGAAGTGACACAGAACCATTACATCGGTTTGGGTTGAAAGGGATCTCCAAAGGTCATCTAGTCCAACCCCCCAGCAGGGACATCCTCACCTAGATCAGGTTGCTCACAGCCTTGTTATACCTCACCTTGAATATCTCCACGGATGGGGCCTCAACTACCTCCCTGGGAAACCTGTGCCAGTGTTACACCACCCTCGTGCTAAAGAGCTTGTTTCTAACATCTAATCTCAGCCTGCTCTTCTCTCATTTCAAACCACTTCCCCTCATCCTGTCCCTGCGGTCCTTGGCAGTCCCTCTGCAGCCTTCTTGTGACCCCCTTCAGGCATTGGAAGGCTGCTATTAGGTCTCCCTGGAGCCTTCTCTTTTGCAGTCTGAACAACCCCAGCTCCCTCACCCTGTCCTTGTAACAGAGGTGTTACAGTCCCCTGATCATTTTCGTGGTCCTCCTCTAGACCTGCTCCATCAGAATCACAGAATGTCAGGGGCTCAGAGGGACCTGGAAAGCTCATCCAGTCCAACTCCTCTGCCAGAGCAGGATGACCTATACCAGATCATACAGGTTTGAGGTCTCACCAGATTCAAAAATATTTTATTAGACTTTCCATTGCTCAGTGAGGCACACAGAGAAAATTACTGGAATTAGAGCCAACTAGTACTTGGATTACAGCTGTGGTTTCTGTCCAGTGTAGGCTATTTCCCCAGGAATCTGTAACTCAGTGTGAGGAAAACACTGACAGTGTGAAGAACAGTGGAAGTTCTGTATCCATGAAGAAAGAGTCTTTGGCCCTGTACCATGTCCAAAAGCTTTACGCTGTGTACACATAGACTACGTCTGTGCACAGTCAGAATGACAGACAAGAAATATGGGGTCACCATCTGGAGGATGGCTAAAGGCCATTTTAGTCATGGTGTTGCAACAGGGAAGTCTGGAGCTCTCAATGTAAGAAGGACACATAGCGGGTGGAGAAGGTCCAGAGGAGGGCCACAAAAAATGATCAGGGGGTTGGAGCACCTCTCTATGGGGACAGGCTGAGGTAGTTGGGGTTGTTCAGCCTGCAGAAGAAAATGCTCCAGGCAGACCTAATAGCAGCCTGCGACTAGCTGAAGGGGGCTACAAGAAAGCTGCGGAGTGACTGTCAGCAAAGGCCTGGAGAAATAGGACGAGGGGCAATGGCCTCGAAGGAGAGAAGAGTAGATTTAGACTGGATCTTAGGAACAAGCTTCTTACCATGAGGGTTGCCTGGGGAGATGATTTGGGCCCTATCCCTGGAAATATTGAAAAAGTGAGGCTCAAGAGGGCTTTGGGTAACCTGCTCTTGTTGAGGATGTCCCTGCTGATTGCAGAGGGTGCTGGACTAGATGATCTTTGGAAATGCCTTCCAACCCAGAGCATTCTATGATTCTATGACACAGAAGGTCTAGTGTGTGTTAAAAAAGTCCAAGTCAAGCTGAAGCTTATGAATCTCAGTGTGGTTTTTTTTTTTTAATTTTGTTTTGTTTTTTTCACTGTGCTGACATGTGCTTAGGATAAAAGTTAGTATCTGGGTCAGCTGAATCAGCAACTTGCTTTTGGATAGGTGAAGATTATGACAAATAAATGATTTAAGAGGCTAAGATATGTGGTGGTTTATTAACACTGACTTATTAGAGGGATGGAACCTAGTATCTTTAGCAAACAGATGACAAAGGCTTGATATGAGATTTCTTCCATATGAAATCAAGAAACCGTAGAGGTTATCTTGGGCCACTGGTGCAGAACCTGCTACTCTCTCCTCCTCACCAAAGTGAAAACAAAGGAAATCCTATTAATATGGAAGGGGGAAAATGAAAGAAGTTTACAGTATTTTTTTGCCTTTTTCTTAGTTTGGGAAGGTACTAGAAGAAAGGGAACATTGAAAGAACAGTTTCAATTTGTGACCACAAAGTTAGTGATATCCTCTAAAACGTAAGCACCAAAGGTGATTTCCGTTTCCTCCAGTTTACCTTTGGTGTTTTAGAGGCAAGTGATGCAAGACAAAAAAAACCCCAAAAACATAAGAATGTGTAAAGAAAGCAGCACAAAATCCAGGTTTGATCATAGCATAAAGGAATTCTTCTAGATTTATGAGAATCACCAGAAAGAACTGAGTAAGACTTGCTACATTTATAATTGATGTCTATTGTGGGGACAAAATGACAACTAAACAAAACCCCATGTCAGCCTGCACTTCTATTCTATGGTTTGGAGACTCATTGAGAAAGAGAGAATTAATCTTTTATTTCAGCTACTAAGAACACAGGAGGTATAAGAACTTCAGAGTGCACTGTTTTAGTGAAGACAAAAAACCCACAGCCTATTCTCAGACATTTCAGTCTAAGAGAATAACCCAAACCGGTTTATTTTCCTCAAGAATTCTCCTCCCAAAATAGATTTTGTTGTTAGGGAAGAAGACAGTAAATACCAATTTCATATATTGACCAGAATATTTTACCCAATTAGACATTCTGAAAATTCACCTTCACAGAATCATAGAATGTTAGAGGTTGGAAGAGACCTCCAGATATCATTGAGTCCAACCTCCCTGCCAAAGCAGGATCACCTAGGGTAGTCCACTCAGGAAAGCATCCAGGAGGCTCTTGAAAGTCTCCAGAGGAGATTCCACAACCTCCTATGGCACTCTATTCCAGTGCTTTGTCACCCTCACTGTAAAGAAGTTTCTCTTCATGTTGAGGTGAAACTTTCCATGGTCATGTTTGTATCCAGTGTTCCTTGTCTTATTACTCTGCACCACCAAAAAGAGATTGGCCCCAGCCACTTGACACCCCCTTTGATATGGGACTTACGATGAACCAAACTAAGACTATTTCTGTCAAGATTAAGGTAGATTCCACAAAAGACAAGTTCAGTAATAACCACTTTTCCACAGTCTTGTGAAGAAATGGCAATGCTGAATAGTAGGAAACACGTGAGGTGACTTGGAAATGTTTCTGGATGAACAAAATTTGAGAGAGAAAATCAAAGCTGAATGACTTCTCAAGAGGGTGGATAAGGGATGCTGCCTCTAGAACTGAAGACTAGGGAAGCACAGAATAGCAGAAGAGTGCATAGTGGTGCTTGACAGAGAAATGCTGACTCCTAGAATTTTACTACCACGGTATTAGCATATTCAGACCCACGATTTCAAGCTGTAAATAGGTTGCAAGCTCATTTGAAGGCAGAATAACTCACAGTGCAAATCATTTTATGCTCAACTGCAGAAAGCAGTCCAGTATCTAGCTCTGACTGACTTACCTCCCATAATTTTAGACTGGCAGTTGATAAATTCTGGTTTCTTATCTGTAAGGTACCGCTGACAAGTGTGATGTAGAACCTGAAAGAATGTGCATTTTTCTGAAGCTGTGCTTGCCACCCACTGGTCAAAAGCATTTTCAAATAGTAGATCAAATTCTGGGGAATCCTAGAAGAAAACAAAACCACATTGCTATTATTACAACTTTTGTAAATGATTTGGAGAAGGATATAGAGATATTATTTTTTAAAAGGTATTATGCTGGAAATAGAAAGCAAAAATGTCACACAACTCAAGACTATCCTGGGATTATTTTTCCCTTATGTGTTTTTAAATGAAAAAAAAACCAAAACAAAACAGGTGAAGGAAGCCTTTTTGCAAGTATTTTTAAATAAGGAATATGTAGATATGACAAAAATACCCCAAATGAAAAATACTTCTATGTATCTTTTATATTACACAAGGATTTGTGCTTTTCAGTATGAAGTCTACTTTCACACTGTATTATAGATGTGGTTCTGCTCTCAGTACTCAACCACAGGAAAACAAATAGCAAGATCTAGTTACTGTATTTAATGTATTATCATAAAGGATTGCATAGGTCTGAACGTGAACAAAAAATATTCCCAGCCCAAATCAAAGCCCAGCTCTAAACCATGCACCAACTGCCAAAATAAATGTATTTTAATTTTTCAAGAAGCCTTACTATATATTCTGCAGTATTTGTTGCATAAAATTTTCTAATCTTATCTAGTAGATGCTTTTTTGACACCAGGAGTTCACAGAAAGGTATGTTTGAAAGCAACAAGTCTTAAGAACTTGCTAGGATTTTGAACCTGAGAGTATCCCAAACATCTATTCTTCACACAGCTGCAGAACAGATGCTGGAAAAGACCTAAAACTCATGTTAACTTTTTCTCATTGTTTTCATTTCCATTGTCACTTCTACTCAGAGAAAATACAATTCTACCCTCTTCACTTCACATGGCAGTGGCCAAAGGACTTTTTTGTACAAAAGGCCATTACTGGTGGACCATGGTTAAGATGCTTATGTGGCTGATCAGAGCACAGCTCTGAATAAACCGAGCAGGTTAGTGTACCAGGAACATAGTGAGTCACTTTGTGACCACACTGTATGAGCCTCATTCCTGACTTCTAATTATGTGGTTCAACTACTTAAGATTTGTATTCATAAGCTCACTATGTATTAGGACCGACTTTGTCTTGAGAGAGCTCAAGGCGGGCTGTGTATTCCACACCAAATGAATAATTTGAGAACTAGCTAAGGGGGGGTTGGTTTGTTTGCTTTATTTTACTTCTGCTGGTTTTATTTTTTTTGGTTGACATCAGCATTCACATCAACACCTAAACCACACCACCACCCTTTGTAAAAAAAAGGGGAAATGCAGCGGGACCTGAGGACTATCCTACAAAACATGCAAGGTCCACAGTATTTCACAAACTTGAACCTCAGTAACCTCCACACAGGTGCATGCCAAAATGGACCTCAAGAGGCTTATAACTAAAAAAAAAAGGCAAACAATGCTCTTATTTCTTTTTTCAGAGAGAAGAGAGAGAGGGGGAAGAAAAGCAGGGAACGGCAGCTGGAAAACAAAGTCTCCAACTCTGAGCTTTGGCTTGCTCTTATATTTCCCATTAAACCTATTTCACAGATTCCATTGACTTCTTTAAGAACTTGCACTTAAAATCTGTATCTTACCTTTCCAGGTGTATTTAATCAGTGAAACAATGCCTGGTTCACAAAGCAGTTACAAAAGAGCTCAACTTTCATGTTCATTTTCTAGACCTGTTAAACTCACCCGGTTAGGGTCTATCCCATTGACCTGGCGAAGCTGCTCAAGCATCCACTGCGTTCTCCTGACAAAAGAGGTAGAGCCTTCAAATTGCTTCACCTTCGTGATAGAGGCTTGAGCTGGTTTCTTGTTTGTCACTGGACATAGAAAAAAAAAATATAGCTGAAAGGGGCTTAATGTTTCAGTAACATGTCATTTAGTTCAGTGTACCAGTAGGTGGCTCACTGGTGTACTGTCTGTAATGTCCCATGAAGTGCATATGTGTCAGCGGTTGCAATGGCAGCACATGTTCCCATTCCTGGGTAACACAGTGAAGAGCACATCCCTTATTGTCAGAATGATGGTATGATGCCAAACAAGGGTTATGCTACTTGAAGTTGGATAATTTTTTAGCCATTATCATCTAAAAGTTGTCAACACCCTTTAAGAAACAGAATCAGCATTAAAGTCTTTGTATCCTTCAAATCACCTTACTGCTTTCTTTCCTAGGCTGCTTTGAGTGTGGCCAGCAGGTCAAGCGAGATGATTCTGCCCCTTTGCTCTTGTGAGACCCCATGTAGAATATAGCGTCTAGTTCTTGTGTTCCCAGCATAAGAAGAACACAGAGCTGATGGAGCAAGTGCAGAGGAGGGCCACAAAGATGATTCAAGGGCCGTAACACCTTGGCTAAGAGGACAGGCTGAAGGAGCTGGGATTGTGTAGCCTGGAGAAGACTCCATGAGGGGACCTTAGAGATGTCTTCCAGTACCTGAAAGTATCCTACAGGAAGGCTGCAGAGGGACTTTTCATAAGGATGTCTAGCAACAGCACATGGGGGAAATGGGTTTAAGCTGAGAGAGTAGGTTTAGACTGGATCTGAGGAAAGTAAACCATAAAATCATAGAATCACCGAATGGTTTGGACTGGAAGTGATCCCCAAAGCTCAGAGCCTTGTCAAACCTGACCTTAGATAACTCCAGCCACTCATGAATGCTCTGCTTTAGAAATAATCAAACGAGCAATACAAGCCACACCAATTACTATCTCCTTAACTCAGAAACAAGTCTGCAAAGAGTTCTCAAACATTAAAGCTAACATTTCAACAGCAAGGAAATTGCCTTCCTGTATTAAGACTTTATTCCTCTAAACACCAATGTTTTTTTTTAAATCAATCTAAATTTTAGCCTTGACACAATTTTAATAAGCAGTTCTAGGCACTTTTTGCAGTCATTAATTTACACATTATTTATCTGTTGCTGCATGTTAAATCATTTCCAGACATATTTCTACTTTCTGTGAAGAAATCATTAGTAGATTGTACAGTACAATGGTTCTGTAAGAGCTGATAGGATTAATTTTTCTCTGTGAACTCTATTTCCTAGGGAGGTAGTTGAGGCCTCAGCCTCAGAGACATTCAAAGTCAGGCTTGACAAGGCTCTGAGCAGCCTGATCTAGTATAGGACGTCCCTGCTGATTGCAGGGGGTTGGATTGGATGACCTTTGGAGGTCCCCTTCCAACCCAAACCATTCTATGATTAAAGAACAGGCATAAAAACATCTTGATTATATGACTTTCTGTATCATTCACCATGAAGTAATTCTGACAGGCCAGAAGGGCTTTTCTATCTCAGTTGTCTTTGGTAGAGATTCAGATTGAAATCAGCTGATATATCCTCTCTGAAAAATGACATTCTCTCCCTTTAGGTGTCAAACTCACTATGCACAGGGAAACAGACCTAGCTGCCATCTTTTGCATCTTGGTATTTTAGGAAAAGGAGCCTTTCTAGAACATTTGGAAAATCAGCTATCCACAAACCCAGCAAACATGCTTCAAAACCTTCAGTTAGTCTCTGACAGCTTGACAGTAGTATGGCAGTGCTTACAACTTTTGAGACACTGTAGCAGCTGGAAAAACCATTCTCACTGGCTACTCATTATGGTGCTTTGCACAAGAGAGCACTTCCACATAAGTCCAAGTGCAGGGTTCTGCACTTTTGCCACAACAACCCCAAGCAGCGCTACAGGCTGGGGACAGAGTGGCTGGAGAGTGCCAGGCAGTAAGAGACCTAGAGTTACTGACAGATAATAGGCTGAAGATGAGCCAGCAGTGTGCCCAGGTGGACAGGAGATCCAATGGCATCCTGGCCTGGATCAGGAATAGTGTGGTCAGTACGAGGAGGGAGGTTATTCTTCCCCTGTACTCAGCACTGGTCAGGCCACACCTTGAGTACTGTGTCCAGTTCTGGGCTCCTCAATTCAAGAGAGATGTTGAGGTGCTGGAACGTGTCCAGAGAAGGGCAACAAAGCTGGTGAGGGGCCTGGAACACAAACCCTATGAGGAGAGGCTGAGGGAGCTGGGGNTTCCAACCTGGTTGATTCTATGATTCTAAGTCCCTGAGTGGGTGTTACCTTGCAGACATCTAAAAAGACTTTGTTTAGATCTGAGAAAATGTCAAGAGCAATTACATGCTCCTAGCCACAATCTCTCTGACAAGTCATTCAGATGTGTTTACGAAAATCTTCCACAATCAAAGGAAGGACAAAAGTCCTTCTCCTTCTTCACTGGGCAAGAAACTAGCCACTGTTTTCAACACTTCACAGAATCAGAGAATGTGAAGGGACTGAGAAAGATCATACAGTCCAACCCCCCTGCCAGAGCAGGATCATCTAAAGCAGGTCACATAGGAACATGTCCAGGTGGGTTTTGAATGTCTCCAGAAAAGGAGACTCCACAGCCTCTCTGGGCAGCCTGTTCCCAGGGTCTGTCACCCTCATAAGGTTTTGCCTTATATTTTGCCTCACTCCAGCTTGCACTCATTGTCCCTTGTCCTATCACTGGACATTGCTGAGTAGAGCCTGGCTCTATCCTCCTGACACTGCCCTGTACATCTTTATCAATATGAATGAGGTCTCCTCTCAGGATCCTGTTCTTCAAGCTGTAGAGCCTCAGCTCCCTCAGCCTGTCCTCAACAGGAAGATGTTCCACTGCCTTCAGCATCTTTGTGGCTCTGGGCTGAACTCTTCCAAGCAGTTCCCTGAGGTCCTTCTTGAACTGAGGGGCCCAGAGTTGGACACAATATTCCAGATGCAGCATCACCAGGAAAGAGTGGAGGGGAGAATAACCTCTCTTGACCTATTAATTGCACCCCTTCTAATCCCCCCTAGGATGCCACTGGCCTTCTTGGCCACAAGGACACATTGTGGGCTCATGGTCATCCAATATACAGACTAAATAAAAAAACCTTGGGATTTTTAAGAGGTTGAAGGACAGAATCAGGAGATGATTGGTGAAGCAGACACCTCAAAAGCTACAAAATAAGACATCAACATCCAAGTTTTATTAACTGATATGGCCTTTTGAAGGGTAATTAATCATCCTTAGGCAAGGCCAACAGAGCTAATGACTCAGGTTCTCTCAGTTAAGCACCTATGGACAGAGACTGCATACTAATGTCTGTTTTGAAATGGGTCATCAAATTAGCATTTGAATATTGTCTCATCTAAACCTGGCCTGCTGTAACACATCTAATGTACAGAAACAAAACAAAACAAAACAACAGAAATAAACAAACAAACAAACAAAGAAACAAACAGAAGAAGCCAAATCCTCTTTCTCTGGTAAGCATAAAATGCACAATAAAACTGTTACATATCTACCCAATCTATCTGCTTTGCAAAACAAAATAAAAGCTCAACCCAACCCAAGCAAACAAAAAAGCCAGATCAGAAATAAACCCATGTCTATTAAAAGCACTACTGCTTTCATTCACAGATAACTATGAATTATTTGGCTGGAAGTGTGTTTTGCATAATAAAAATGGATAAATTTCCTACCAAAAAAAAGAGTCAGTGAATGTATAAATGAATTGACTGCACAAAGGATAAGGTAAAGGAAACTCACACAGAGCAAAGAGCGTTTAAAGCAATAGTCAAAATGTTCCTGGACACAGTGCCCTGAGAAGGGACTCCACTCTGGTGAGATACCACCTGGCATACTGTGTCTGGTTCTGGAGCCTCTATTAAGAGAAAAGGTAGGGACATACTGGAGTGTGCCTAGAGAAGGGCCACAAGGATGATCAGAGGGCTGGAGCTGCTCTCCTATGAGGACAGGCTGAGAGAGGTGAGGTTATTTAGTCTGGAGAAGAGAAAGCTCCAAGGAGACCCTTTTGTGGCCTTCCAGTATCTGAAGGGGGCTACAAGAAAGCTGGGGAGGGTCTTTTTAGGATGTCAGGTAGTGATAAGACTGGGAGGAATGGAACAAAACTAGAAGTGGGTAGATTCAGATTGGATGCTAGGAAGAAGTTCTTCACCATGAGGGTGTTGAGACACAGGAACAGGTTGCCCAGGGAGGTGGTAAAAGGCCCATCCCTGGAAGTCTTTAAGGCCAGGCTGGATGTGGTTCTGATCAACCTGATCTAGTGTGAGGTGTCCCTGTCCACGGCACAGGGCTTGGAACTGGATGATCTTTGAGGTCCTTTCCAGCCCCGACAATTCCTTGACTCTGTGAAAACCAATTATTTTCTTTGCCAACCCTGTGGATGAGTAACAGATTTATATTCATAGCTAAATTAAAATCAAGTGGAAATGGAAAAAAAAAAAAAATCAGTGTTTCTCAGATCCTTATTTTCTCTACCTTTGAAGGTTAAAACTAAATGCAACAGTGTGAAAGAAGAAGAAAGCCTAACAAACCTGAAACACGAAAAAACAGATCGCAGAAATCAAGAATCTTTAATATTTAAAAGAGTTTCACTCTCTCTGTCAGAAGTTCTGTAAGTAGGACATTCGATGGTGTGAACAGCAGGTGTGCCCCCTTAGCTTACAGTCATGCTGTGATTGTTGGGGGAAGAGCTATAATGCAGTGCAGCTACCTGCTGGCTTGGTGGGCGGTCGTACAGAGGACATCAGTCCTACTGCAATCAAACTAATAATGACTTATTCCCACACACAGTCACATACCAGGAGAGGAAACGCCAGCTCTACAAGAGTGTCAAAAAGTCCTAACCCACAGTACTATTTGGAGGGTAAATAGTTCCTCAAACAAGGAGAAAAGAATAAACTGAAAAAAATAAATAAAAAGCTATGCAAAACACCCCAACAATCTGCATTTCACCAAACACAGCCTCACACAAAAATAGCGTCTCAACACGAAGACAACTGATACTAGGGGCAGCACTGTACCACCTTGCCGATTTTCTCCTGTTGTTGTCACTGTGCAGTCACCACACGATGCAGTGAAAGGGGTTTATTTTACAATGAACAAACTGCTCATTACATCTCCCTCTGCTTAACTCTTCTGTTTGACTTTTAGCTTCTCTCTAGTGAGAAATGAGATGCAGACTAGCATTATGGATGCCCCCTCCCTGGAGGTGTTTAAGCTTAGGTTGGATGAGGCCTTGATCAACCTGAGCTAGTGGAAGATGTCCCTGCCCATGGAACTAGATGATCTTTAAGATCCTTTCCAACCCAAAATATTCTATCAATCTACAATCAGGCAAATTTGATACTACGTAAGAATGTTAAGCTGTAAAAAAAAAAAAAGAAATTACTTCTTTTTTCCTCCTAAAAGCCTATACTTGAAGTTATGATCTGTAAATGTGACCTCTTCTGAAGAGATGCATAACCTGCAACCCAAAATCTGACATCACAGCTTTCTCATCCCATCACATTTCAATCTCATGACTGTTTCATTCAGTCCTTTGGAGTGCACTGGGAGTAGCAGCGTGGATCACCTATACTGTATTGTATGTTTTACAAGATTCTCTGGACACATGCTTGATATGGAAAACACACACCTTTTCTTCCAGCCAGACACAGAATCACTGAGGCTGGAAAAGACCTCTGAGATCATCAAGTCCAGCCTATGACCTAACACCACAACATCAGCTAAACCATACCAGAAGAAGAATCAGACACAACCAGATGAAAACAATGATATTAACTTCTTTAAAACGGGAGTCCTTAAGTGCAGCTTTACTGTGGAATTTCCTCATGAGGGAGATTAAATCCAGGAAGTTAACAATCCTATGCAGTGTCCTTCACAGCATGACACTGTTATAATCTTGCTGTATTTCAGTGCTAAAGTTTGGAAAAAGTCATCAACAAACTTATGACCAAGCAGCAAAAGTTTGGCAATGCTTATCCAGAGCAAAGATAAAACTAGTGTAGTTTTACTTCATTAGAAGTTTCACTCTCACTAAATGTCTTCACCAGCATCTCACAGTATCACAGTATCACCAAGGTTGTAAGAGACCTCATAGATCATCAAGTCCAACCTGTTACCACAGAGCTCAAGGCTAGACCATGGCACCAAGTGCCACGTCCAACCTTGCCTTGAACAGCTCCAGGGACGGCGACTCCACCACCTCCCTGGGCAGCCCATTCCAGTGTCCAATGACTCTCTCAGTGAAGAATTTTCTCCTCACCTCGAGCCTAAACTTCCTCTGGCGCAGCTTGAGGCTGTGCCCTCTCGTTCTGGCGCTGGCCACCTGAGAGAAGAGAGCAACCTCCTCCTGGCTACAACCACCCCTCAGCTCTTATGCAACGTATCTGCCATTAAAATTAAAGTTAATCCGGAATTAAGAAATACCATCAAACTCAACTTTCAGGGAGGAAAACAACAACAACAACAAAAAGTGTCCACTGATACCAGTGGCAGCCTTAGGAAGCATCCAGCACACTGAAGAAGAGATTTAATGTAAATCTAATACCTTCCTCTGCCCTCCAGAAAAGTTTTTCTACCCATTCTAATTCCATTATGGTTTAAAGAAGCTTCTGTTGTATACAACACTCAGATTTGCCAAGTATTTGTAATTTTGTGACAGACTGGCATTACTTTGTCTGAACATCTGGAGATTCTCCACTGCCACCTGCTCATTTATACAATACAGAACCATAAAATGGAAACAGACTTCTTAAGGTCATGTCTAAGCAGGGCAAGCATTAACATTCAATGATGCTGCTTAATGAGAAAACACAGTTAAAACAAGTATGAAACTTGCCCATAGTGATATTTTTTCCTAACTTTCCCCTTTTAACAAAGTGGGATTTCCACAGCTGTGACTTGCTATCTTTGCCTCCTAGTTTTCCACTGCAGATAAGACGAATCTAGTCCTTCCTTCTTTACAATCATGAAACATTCAGGGACTGGAGGGCTGCAATGAGATTCCCCTAACATCTTGTCTTCTTTTCTGATCTTTAGTTCTAAACAAACCCAGTTTTATCAGTCTCTTCTCCCATCATATGCTACAGCTTCCCAAACACCTTAGCTGACTTGTGCTAGACTGAAGTTTCACAGTAGGTGCCCTGCTCTAGGAGGCTGAAAGCAGGTTTCCAGATGCAGTCCCATATGCTCATAATAGCTCTTGCTATCTGCAGGCTATGCTCCTGCTAACGGAGCTCAACATGCAGTGTGCCTGCGCTGCTGCAAGGGTGGTCAACTGACACCTCTCCAGCCTGTCTTCTCAAGAGGCTACTCCCAACTCAGTCAACCAGCCCCAGCCTGAGCACTGGATTATTCCAACTCAGGTGCAAGAATTCATATTTGTCTTAGCTGAATGTCATCATGAACGGCTGAAGTTTCTATCATCCATTCCTTCATCTAAAGTCAGACTACTCTAAGCCCTGACTATCTCCCTGCATGTCAATTATTCCCCTCCAACTTGGTATCACTTGTAAACCTAAGGGAAGCATAACACATCCTATTGTCCTAGTCCTAGACCAGGATATGACCTAGCATAGGCTCTGAGATCAGTCTCTGCACTGTGTCACCAGTGGCTGGCAAGTAAAACTCTGAAGCACTGAGGAGACACAAAAATCACACCTCTGAGCCTTGTGGTGCTCCCAGCTCTTTCCCTGAGCTCAACAGTCCATCTCTCCAATGCAATGCAAATTACTGAGTCTGCCTGCAAAGACAGGCAGAACATTAAAAATGATGCTACACTTCTCCATGACTATCTTCCCATGTGACAAACAAGTGATACTAGCCTTACTTGAGATTCTATTACAAGCATCAATACATCAATTTACTCTTGCAATGCAAAAAAAGTGAGCTGTAGATTTTCTGTCTTATGGTGTCCACTTTACACAATTAGTTATACCTATACTTCTACCCTCAGCAATATTCTACTTCAGCATTACTTAATTACTGAAGGCTCAGGGCCTAACACTGAAAATCAGGCCAATAATCACAGAATGGATTGAGTTGAAAGAGACCTCCAGAGGTCATCTAGTCCAACCTCCCTGAAGTCAGCAGGGACACCCTCAACTAGATCAGACTGCTCACAGCCTTGTTAAGCCTCACCATGAATATCTCCAAGGGTGGGGCCTCAATTACCTCCCTGGGCAACTTCCTGCAGTCTTTCACCACCCTCATGGTGAAGAACTTGTTCCTAACATCCAATCTAAATCTACTCTGCTCTCATTTGAAACCATTGCCCCTCATCCTATCACTGCAGGCCTTTGCAAACAGTCCCTCTGCAATCTTCTTGTAGCCCACTTCAGGTACTGGCAGGCTACTATTAGGTCTCCCAGAGCCTTCTCTCCTGCAGGCTGAACAACTCCAGTGCCTTCAGCCTGTCCTCATAGCAGAGGTGTTATAGCCCCTGATCCTCATAGCTCTCCTCTGGACCTGCTCCACTAGGTCCATGTCCTTCCTGTGCTGAGAACTCCAGAGCTGGATGCAGTACTTCAGGTAAAGTCAATAATACCAAACATTGTGTTTAAGGATCCAACACTGAGCAGATTTACAAATGAAATTTGATTTGCAATTTCAATTTATGTAATGTTTACATAAGCTTATAGTGAAAGCCTGAATGTACTCTAAAGATACACAGAAATGACACAGCTAATAATTCTATTATTCAACTTAGTTGGCATCAGCACTTTGTTCTGGTCAAATTCTGTATTGGTAACGTTTATGTCACAGTCATTTCTTGTGTGTCCTGATGACTCTGGAAAAACTGCAAGCTCTTAAAATTGCAGGGATTAACTAAAATAAAAAAAAACAACAATATTGCTACAAATCACCCACTCTTCCACTTAGAATCATGGAATCATAATGATCAGGGTTGGAAGAGACCTCAAAAGGCAATCTAGTCCAGTCCCCTCTGCAGTAATCAGGGACATCCTCAACTAGATCAGGTTGCCCACAGCCTTGTTGAGCCTGACCTTGAATATCTCCAGAGATGCGGTCTCAACTACCTCCCTGGACAACCCGTTCCAGTGTTCCACAACCCTTCTGGTGCAGAACTTGTTCCCATTAATTTTAAATTCACATCAACAAAGAGAAGACTCTCCAAATGCCAGGGCTAACAACTGGAATTTCCACATATAATTCACTAATTTCTACTTTTCTTGTGTGAAATTCACCAGCATGCAAATTACACACATATTTGTATTTGCCCTTCAAAACATTTTGCGGGGTTTGGTTATGTCTTTTTGGAGTTTCTTTCCTGTTCTCTGTTTTATGTATCTGTAAATCAGACAATTCCCACCCCTAAACAAAAGCTCCTATGTGTAATCCCATAGTGTGTGTATAGTTGAGCAATTGCTTGATTCTCTTGCTAACACACAGTATTAATATATTCTATTATTCTAAGGCTCATTGCTTACAAATTTGCTGTTAATGGCTTCTTCCCACTGCATAGTTTAGAGACAAAAATCACTCTAAGTGTTGGCTTGTCTGCTGCCTATAATTGCCCTGTTAGAGTCATTCATAAATACTTATTGGTAACAGCAGTTAAATGATGCAGCAAAGAATACAATATATCTGCTGTCCTTACTGTAAATTAGTTTAAATGTATAAATATGTTTCTCAGGGGCTCCAAACTACACTGAAATTTGTTGTTACCAGAATGCCCTTGAACTACAGGAGTGCCATAGTAACTCCAGAGTTTCATTTTTCTTAAGGTTTCACACTATGTGAAGTAAAACTCTTTCAAAGCTTGCTGAAAACCATAAACCTATCGAAGTTTTAGAGCAGTAGATCTTAAGGCCAACAAGTAGCCATGTTCCCCTCAAATGACAAAAGTTGCCTTTTTAACATAAAAAAGACCAACATGAAATTATTTTCTAAAAACTGTAATAAAAATGCAGTTGCATTTGTTAAAATTACTAATAGCAGCAGACAAACAGGTACAGTTGATACTTGTTTGGGTTGGAAAGGACCTCCAAAGGTCATCTAGTACAAACTCTCTGCAGTCAGCAGGGATATCCTCAACTAGCTCAGGTTTCTGAGAGCCTAGTCCAGCCTCAGGTCTCTAGGAGTGGGGACTCAACTACCTCCCTGGACAACCTGTTGCAGTGTTCCACCATCCTCATGGTAAAGAACTTGTTCCTAACATCTAAATCTACATCTATTCTAAATTAAATAAATATTTCTAAAATAAATAAATAAATCTAACATCTAATCTAAATCTACTCTTCTCTCATTTCAAACCACTGCCCCCCATCCTAGCACTGCAGAACTTCGCGAACAGTCCCTCTGCAGCCTTCCTGTAGCCCCCTTCAGCTAGCGGCCAGCTGCTACTAAGTCTTCACAGAGCCTTCTCTTCTGCAGGCTGAACAACCCNTCTGAGAGCCTAGTCCAGCCTCAGGTCTCTAGGAGTGGGGACTCAACTACCTCCCTGGACAACCTGTTGCAGTGTTCCACCATCCTCATGGTAAAGAACTTGTTCCTAACATCTAAATCTACATCTATTCTAAATTAAATAAATATTTCTAAAATAAATAAATAAATCTAACATCTAATCTAAATCTACTCTTCTCTCATTTCAAACCACTGCCCCCCATCCTAGCACTGCAGAACTTCGCGAACAGTCCCTCTGCAGCCTTCCTGTAGCCCCCTTCAGCTAGCGGCCAGCTGCTACTAAGTCTTCACAGAGCCTTCTCTTCTGCAGGCTGAACAACCCCAGCTCCATCAGCCTGTCCTCATAGCAGGCCTTTAGAAACAGTCCTGCAGCCTTCTAGTAGGTCCCCTTCAAGTACTGGAAGGCTGCTTCTGTATTCCATGCATACATGCCTCCGTGTTCCACACTATATAATTTAATTACCGTTTACTTAAGATATTTACAACATAATTAAGATACACATGAGTGGATTCAGTACCATTACAGGTGGACTTCCTCCAGGTCCAAGCTAAAGTAAACCTACAAGCAATACAGAGTAACCTAACAGGAACAATCAAAGGTTGTGCAAGGACATTTTGCAATGAAAAAATAAACCAAACATTTTTTCAATCTATGAAAGAAGAGCTAAAGTTTAGGAAGAAAGAATGAGAGCAGGAGAGGTGTAGAAGTAGTCCCAAGCTTGAGAAGAGCCTGAGGATGGTGAGTAGGGAGAGAACTATTTCAGTTCTTCCTCATTTCTCACAGTAACTAGAAAACATTAAATTAAGTTAATTAAAAAGAAAGGAGTCACAGGCAATTCAAAAATTAAATCATTGTCACAGAACAGCAGAAAACCTAGATGGGTTTAAACATTAATTAGAAAAGCTTGTAAAGGAGGATGGTCAAAAAATAAAGCAGAAAGAGCCAGTATCAAATTCTGTAAGTCTAAGATTTATGAAGGAGACAGAAAATACATTAGTGAGAATACTGACACATTTGCCCTCTCCTTATCTCCGCTCCCCAAGTACTCAGCATTAACCAGTAGCAAACAAATTGTTGCTAGGTGGATCCTTCTTGGTACCAATATTACAGACTAGCCAGTCACAGCCAAATTAACTCTTCCTTACAGATAAGCACTATTAAGCTATTCAATCAAAACCCACTACAGAATAAAAAGCAAACCTGCTGACTCATGTTTCTTTGCAAGTTACCACATCTTTGGATGCTTTTCAAGGAAAAACAAACAAACTACTGCAAGATTTATTTCTCAGCTACCTTCTGCAAAGCCATTAAAGGCTTCAAAATGGTTAAAGATGCTGAGCAACAAAAAAGAATACTGTAAAAGCATACTGGTATAAGCAAGTGTAAGTCTCATTTCAGATCAAAGGTTATTTACTTTACTGGGATCAGCTCTACAGTTTCAGGAAGCAAGGCTGAGAAACTCAGAACTGGAGTCCACATATTGTTGTTAACTGAGCTGCACACCTGTGTTACACAACACTGCTGTTTGCAGACTTCAGACTTCTAACATTTCCCTTTTCTGTCAGAGTCCTGTGACAATGGCATATCAACCTTCCTAAGTTAAGATAGAAGGAGAACATGACAAGCAGCTCTGGCACAATCTACTTTCTCTTAACAGTTCTCTTCCACACCAGTTCACAGCCAAGCTGTCCTCAGCTGTCAAGAGATAACTGTGTCAGAGCTCCACATCTCTGACTGATGTTCCAGGAGGAAAACAATTCCAAGCCATTGTATACTACACCATAAAGTTAATATTTTTTGTGTAAACTGAGAAAGATTTTGACCTAGCAGCACCAAAGCGTGTCCTGCTTCAGCAATAAATAACTGCTTTGATTTGTTCAGCCTGGAACAAGACCTGTTTTATTACTGCAGTTTACAATTGTAGTTCACAAAGTTACAGAATGGATTGGATTGGAAGGGACCTCCAAAGGCCATCCAGTCCAATTCCCCTGTACTCAGCAGGGACATCCTCCACTCAATCAGGCTGCTCAGAGCTTTATCAAAACTGACCTCCAATGCCTCCAGGGATGGGGCCGCAACTACCTCCCTGGGCAACCTGTTCCAGTGTTCCACCACTCTCATGCTGAAGTCAAACATGGTACACCTACAGCTGGCTTCTATCTCTGTCCTCCTCTTCTCACCAAGTAGGTTACAATGTGCCTCCACACCTTTTCCTTCAATAAAGTTGGATATGTTATTAAATTCCTTTGACATGAAAAAAGTTGGAATAGTTGCTAAAGAACCTCCAATATAGAGGAGAACCCCCCCCACCCAAATTTCACTAGTTTTCCACAATAGCAGCAAATCCCTACAGACACAAACTCTATTTAACAAATCTTCATTTTATATGGTAGTACCTTGTGAAGTAAATTAATTTCAATTTGAGAATTGGGTTACAAGATGGAAACAGAAGTGAAATGTACAAAGTGTCTGAACATAAAAGGCAAAAATTTGAGTATTTTATTTCTCTGAGCATTTCCATCAAGTTTTCAGTTTTCATGCTAAAGGACCTCCATGAAACATGAGGTTTACTTCTCACTATAAAGGTTCACAACTCTGAACAATTTACAACAGCAGCATATTGTCAACAGTCACAAGGGCACACTGCTGGCTCATGGTTATCCTGCTGTCCACCAGGACTCCCAAGTCCTTTTCCCCAGGGCTGCTCTCCAACAAATCAGCCCCCAACACAGACCAGTACATGAGGTTTGAAGAGTTTTATCTTATTGTGTGACCATTCTCTGTAGTCAAACTCAAATGTACTCAAGTACAGCCCTGATGAACACAACAGTTAAAGAACATCCCAATAGTTTAAACTGCTCAAAAATTACTAGACAGTACCATGTGAACAGTAATTATATTTTAAAGGGGCATTTGATTCAGTTGTATTTTGATAAGATATCCCCCAGATGAACAGGTATTGAACATGATCAGCAAGACTGTAGGAAAATAACCAAAACCAGATCATTTCAAAGTAAGTAATTGAACCAAATCAGCTTCTCTTACAAGAGATGAAATGCATCATCAACCAAGTGATGTTTCACAGCTACATCACCTAGGCTCATTAAGCATTTGAAAAGTGACCTAAAAGAGAGGCAGAAACTTTTCCACCCTTCTGTGTTTGCCAAATTGCCCAGACATAAGGAGCTATTAATTTCATTTCAAAAGGACCTTGCAGAAAGGTCATCTCTGCAGTAGTAAGTGACCTTCAAGCCACACAGCTTTCCTTCCTACCCATGAAGCACACACATGTTAGCATCATAATTCCATTAAAAATAAAAACCAAACAGGAAAATGGATGCTGTTCAATGCTATAATTTCATCTAGGAATGAAGTAGCTTTTACTTACATCTCACTGTGAGATACTCACAAGGATTAGAATGTGACAGGGAAAATAATGCTGCCAATTACGTTCTCCACAACTCACCTGACACCATCTATCAGATGCACCTCTTCTAAGAAAGATGAAGCTGGAGGTACTTACACACAACTATTGCTGACCCCCTGTTCCTCTTGAACTGGGGAGCCCAGAACTGGACATAGTACTTCAGATGTGGCCTCACTAGGGCAGAATAGAGCGAGAGGAGAACCTCCCTTGACCTGCTGGCCACACTCCTAATGTTCTTCAGGATACCACTGACCATTCTGGCCACAAAGGCATGTTGTTGTCCCATGGGTAACTACCTGCCCACCAGGACTCCGAGGTCTTTCTCCAAGGAACTAGTTTCCAGCAGGTCAATCCCTAATCTGTTCTGCTGGATTTCACTTTGTTCCTGGTTTACTTATTTACATATAATATTTTTATTTTAATCAATGTGGAGCTCATTAATGAAGACCTGACTTGATCTTACTAAGCTCGAATACAGCTTTGCACAAACACATGGAAACTGTTTGTTCAGGATTTGTACCAGCACCAAATCAGAGCTTCAGTGCAGAAACAGCAGAGACTATGCTCAGAAGCTTGGTACCTCTATGCCTTAAGCAGGGTACTGCTGCCAGCTACCTTCTCCCATTGCCTTGGCCTTCACTGTGTCCCATGCTGTGGCTTTGACAATCACAGAAAGAACCACACTGCAAAGAGAACAGGCTGCAAAAGAACACAGGAAAACAGAAATATTTTCCAGTTGAATCAGTTCCTGACCTGTGC
Organism: Tricholaema leucomelas; assembly: GCA_013400475.1. Lineage (NCBI taxonomy): Eukaryota > Metazoa > Chordata > Aves > Piciformes > Lybiidae > Tricholaema lacrymosa > Tricholaema leucomelas. The sequence continues at coordinate 522,214 of WAAF01008176.1, forward strand.
ACAAACTGCACAGGTTGCCTTTAGAGAGAATGGCAACTCCCTGAACACACATCGAACAGTTAACTGTAGACGTACGCTGAAGGAATTGCTCTGCAGTCTCGTTTCAAACCTGTCACTCTGGGGTTTTTTTGGGTGGTTTTGGCATTAGTTTCATGCTTTGGGTTGGGTTTGTGGTTTTGTTTTTGTTTTTTTTCCCCTCTGTTTTTTTCTTCATTCTGACACCTCCCCCAGTACATTATTGAGCTAATTCCATGTCTTGCATAACCTGGACCATGTCAGTCTCTCATTATACCAGACAGAACCTGACCTATTCAACCTCAGTCTGCTAGGTAGTATTTTGGGACCTACATTACAGGAGGGGCATATATTAAAGATAGGGCTTCTTCCAATCTTAAATTTTGTAAATTCTCTATAGCCTTCCTGCTGATTTCACATTTGTGCCAAACCTCTTCTGCAAAATCAAACATAAAACCAACCAAACCTTTGCAGCTTAAGAAGAAATTAATTTAACAGTCAAAAATTAAAGCATGGTAATTCAGTTATATTAAGAAAACTAACCCTAATGGCTAGCTTAAAACAGTTCCTTGCACCAGTGTTTCCCATCTGGACTTGATGATCTCAGAGGTCCTTTCCAGCCTGGATCAGAGGTCTTGATGGTTGGACCTGATTTCAAGAGGTTTTTTTCCAACCCAAACAATTCTATGATTCTATTGTACTTTTCAAGCTGGTATATATGGCTTGAGCTGTATCTTACACAATTTAATTCATTTAAATATTTCACCTATATTTGCCTGGAAATCTCACGTAGAAACACAGCATTCTGCTGAAGATTGCTTGGAGTCCTCCTCAACACCACAAAAATCTCACCCTAGTACTGCCTCACTAAGATAAAGAGCTCTCAGAGTTGCATATACTTCTGTCAGTGATCAAATAAACAGATTGAAAAGCTCATGTCTTGAAATGACATCAGCTACTTCAAGTACCCGAAGGAGAAACGAACTGAAACTTGTCTTTTTTCCATCCCGCTTGTAGCTGTTGGGGAAAAATAACCCAATGAACTACCTCAATATCTGCTTGAAACACTTTAGAGATTAGGGAATGCATGGTGTTATAGGCAAAATTTTGCAGGGGCTAACTCTTGTTTATAAGAATTTCTACGAACAAACAAGAAATTGTAATACTCAGTCCTAAAAAATGAGACTTTTTAGTAGTTGATTTTTAAGGCAGGATTTCAAACTATCTTCAGATTAGTATCACTGAGAGCTTTCTTTTGCCAATCTAGGACATGAATCAGTACTTTTTAATAGGAATGCCAGCCTCTTTACTAATTCATTCTGCCATCCTATAAAGCTCAGCTTTAAGTTTTACAAATTACAGAGAAAAGTCATAGTGGATTCTTGGCATATTAATAATGTTGGACTTTAAAACTGAGCATAGCATACGGCATAACACTATAGAAATTGCAGTTGTATAGACCCAGACTGCAGTAAGTTCTCATCATTGATAATTCATAGAATGGCTTAGGTTGGAAAGGACCTCTATTCCAATCTCCCCACCATGGCCAGGGGCACCTCTCAGCTAGACTTGGCTGCTCAAGGTCTCATTCAGCCTGGTCTTGAACACCCCTAGGGAGAAGGCAACCACAACCTCTCCAGGCAACCTCTTCCAGAGTTTCATTGCCCTCATATCAAAGAATTTTATCCTAAGATCCAATTTAAACCTACTTTCCCTCAGCTTCAAACCATTCCCACTGGTCCTGTTGCTAGACACCCTTATGAAAAGTCCCTCTGCAGTCTTTGTACAGGATGCCTGCAGGTATTGGAAAGCAGCTCTAAGGTCCCCCTCCTGGAGTCTTCTCTTCTCCAGCCTGAACAACCCCAGCTCCCTCAGGCTACCTTCACAGCAGAGGTGTTCCAGCCCTTGGATTGTCTTGGTGATCCTAATACCTATTACATTTATGTAATGAAAAGGATTTCATAACGTAAGAAGCAGCTGCATCTTGAAGGCTTATATGAATGTGGAATACGTAACATGGGCAAGACACAGCTGAAAGTGACGATTTGGATGATCCTGTAGAGTTAAAAAACAGTGTAATGACTGAGTGGGAAATGATAAAGAGTGCTTATCTGTGAACCGAGGTTCCAGGTTACATAAGAGATCTTAGTGATGAATGATTGTACATTCTGGGATGAGATACAGTACGGTTATCACAGATGAAGGTTCTGGGTAACAGGATGTAGGGCTCGGGGTTGGTTCTTTAGTGTTTATATATAATCTACAACTGAAAGCAAACAGTTCTGAAATTAGTCAAGTAGGAACCTGAAAAGCAAGACCTTAGAGGATAAGCACCTTTCAGTCTTCAAAGAAAGACTTTCCAGATCAGAAGTACACTGAATAATCAAGTGTTTGAGTACAGCAGCAGTCCCTGTTCTGAGGACTAGGAATTACTAAAGGAAAATATAAACTTCTATTCTCCAGGACTGCATCAAAACATTTTCAGGAAAAAAATATTTGTGTTTATTACTCTGGGAAACTTTAACTTCTTATCTAATAAAACACCATCCCCTAAGTGTGTAATCACCCCTATGGAACACTATCACCAAGTTCAAACACAACCCAACAGCAGGTCAGGCACAACAGATATCTAACCAGCTCTGTAATAACTCTGACAATGTTCTGAACAAATGTATACCAGATATAAAATAAGGCTTGGTTGAACCAGATATGGTAGTATCCACCTATTTTTATAGATCAGCTCTATTCTCAGCAGGATCCACTGGCTGCAGATAAAACTATATAGCCCTTTTCCCTATCTTGATTCCTTCTTGCCTGGGTTATACTTCTTGACACCACACCACATTACACAGACAGTGCATCTCAATAAGCTAACAAAGAGAACCTGGAAGAAAATGGAATGAAATTATTTAGGAGTTCTCAACACCATTATGAATGGTAGATCAAGCACTACAACACGAAAAATACAGGGAAGGCAAGAAAGTCATTTTAGCACCTTCACAGAGTAACTAAACAACCCCAAGGGTGAACAGGTGAAAGGTAAATACACATTGTATCACTCACTGTTTACTTTCCAAGCACACACAATATTTGTAGAGATGTCCATAAGAATCACCTTTTACTGTTGAAATGTTATGATCCTTTTCAGACTCTGTAGCCTGAAACCCCTTACTAATACAGGGTTTGTATGGATTGAAATACATCAGTTTAGTAAATTCATCTCCTTGAACCCTGCTCGGACAGGTGTTCAATTCTTTACGATCAACACCAAAGGGAATGCAATATTATTCATTACTTCTATTGTTATGTGGTTTGGTTTGGTTTTCTTTCATTGTATTTCAGTGGTGAAATATAATGGTATTTAAAATATACATAACTAGTATCTTCACACCCTGCTTAGCCACACTTTGGCTGTTCTGCAGCCAGCATAATTCTCAGTGAATGGTTTTCTCTGCAGCACACTTTAATTCACTCCTGCTACTCTCTTCATCCAGACTCAATTCCAACAAAATAACTATGGATACCATTAGCTAAAATACGAAATCTAAGAAAATATGACCCAGAAGTTCTAAGCCTGAATCTCCTTTGGCTGATGATACAGCACTTACAGGTCTGGCTATCTGATAGATGTGAGCAGAGCAGTTGCACAGCTGCACCCTTCTCATGCTGGAGCCTACACACTGGACCATGCACAGCTGCACAGAATGGTACTAGTTGGACCCTGAAGCTCCCTTTTCTCTGTGTCTCATAAAGATCCTGCTTCTGTTTAGTTTCACTTATTTGGTTGTTATTTAGTGTTGGCTTCTTTTTTTTGGGGAGTTGTTTGGGTTTTTTTGGCCTTTTTTAATTGTAGTTTTTAATTTTGTTTGACTTTTAAAAAAAGTAAGCACTATCCAGTGACTCAGGTAATAAAGCATTCTTTGTGGAAATATCCTGCAACATTATGATTCAAGGCTCCTTCTATGTATTTTTTTGGCATTCTCTAATGTAGAATGGTTTGGGTTGGAAAGGACCCCCAAAGGTCATCTAATGCAACCCCCCTGCAATGAAGCATGGACATCCTCCACTAGATCAGGTTGCTTAGAGCCTTGTTGAGCCTCATGTTTAAGAACTCTAGGGATGGGACCTCAACTACCTCCCTGACAGCCTGTCCCAGTGTTCCACCACCCTCATGGTAAAGTACATGTTCCTAACATCCAATCTACGTCTCCCCTTCTCTCATTTCAAACCATTGCCCTTGACCTGTCCTTGCAGGCCTTTGCAAACAGTCTCTCTGCACCCTTCTTGTAGCCTCTGTTGGGTACTGCAAGGCTGCTGTTAAGTGTCCCCAGAGCCTTCTCTTCTGCAGGCTGAACAAGCTCAGTTCTCTCAGCTTGTCCTTATAGCAAAGGTGTTCTAGCCCCCTGATCATTTTTGTGGCCCTCCTCTGGACTCTGCTCCATCAGGTCCATGTCCTGCCTGTGTTGAGAGCTCCAGAGCTGGATGCAGTATCCAGTAAGATAAAAGTTGCACCCACAATGTGAAGCTAAAATGGGTTTATATTCAAAACTTGAGAAATAGCCAGCTACTCCTTTTCTTTACAGATCACCCCTCATTCTAGCTTACAAGCACTTAGCACCAACCTGGTGGTTTGCCTTTGTTTCAGAAGCATTGGTAACTACATTATGAAACTCCTGGTTCAGTAAAAATAACATCTTAAAGTACATGTCAGTCAAGTTATTCCTATTCTAGGAATTTCTGTGTGTGCTCTGAGTCAGATTGCTTTAACAGTAAAGCACAGAGTCAGCAAAGCTTGAGAAAGATGCATGTGAATAGATTATATTAATGTTTCCATAATTTATTGAACATTGATTCCATCCAATTCTTGATAGATTTGTATTATGTGCATAATTAAACAAAATCTATCCTTTAAAAATCATTTATTTCCTCAGGAAAAAGAATTTCTCCATCAGCCCTCAAATTGATGCATTCTTTTTATGACTTAAGAGATACTGTCTGCTCAGGCAGCACTTCAAGGCTCAAATAATTTGTATTTCTTTTACTCAGGTTTCTCTATAAATACAGCTATTTGACAAATTGTCATTAAAATGTCACATAATCAGACAGAAAATATTTTATGGAAAGAAAAAAGTAACCACATTGCTCAGGTTTTATCTGCACTCTTCTGCAAGAAATGCTGAGAGAGAACTAAGTCTAAAGCTGACTTTAAAACATGTAAGGATGGATGCGCTGAACCACAGAATTGTTTGGGTTGGAAGGAATCTCCAAAGGTCATCCACTCCAACCCTCCTGCAGTCAGCAGGGACATCCTCCACTAGATCAGGATGCTCAGAGCCTTGTCCAGCCTCACCTTCAAGATCTCCAGGCATGGGGCCTCAACTGCCTCCCTCGGAAATCTGTTCCAGTCTTCTACCACCCTTATAGTAAGGAACTTGGTTCCTAACATCCAATCTAGATCTCCTCTCTCATTCCAAACCATTGTCCACTGTTCTATCTCTACAGGCCTTTGCAAACTGTCCCTCTGCAGCCTTCTTGTATCCCACTTCAGATACTGGCAGGCTGCTTTTGGTCTGCCTGGAGCCTTCTCTTCTCCAGGCTGAACAAGCCTAGCTCCCCAGTAAGATCAATCAGCATTCTTCTCTCCTGTGTTGTTCACTGAAATGTCAACATGTGGACTATAGACTATACAATTTCTTAATACTTATACAGTACAGTATTGATGGAAAATGCTGTGTGCAAGGAGGGTAAGAAGCTGTAAATTCTCTTTCTGTTAAGACTAATACAGAAAAGAGAATGAAACATGAACAGATAATAAGCCAAAAAGCTCCCACCAGAAAGAAGCAATATGCTTTAACAAGTGAAAAGGAGGTCAGAGAAGAACAAGCTACAGCAGAAATTTAGAGCTGAATCCCAAACACAGCAACTCAGCTGCTTCCAATAAGCCATCCTCACAAACACCTCCAAATGCCCACCCATAAATACAGAATTACAAAGCTCCTCTATTAGTCATTGCTTCTTTGCTTTTCTGTGCAGTTAATTTTCCAAAATATTTTACAAGAAGGTTCCATGACAAAAGAAAAAAACAACAAAAAAACCCACCCAAATAATTTTTCAGGAACGATTTCTCTGCCCTTCTGCTATGCAACTGCCTGTACAGAGCCAACAAACAAGTGCTAGGAGTACTTTAATCAAATACTACAAAAATCATCTGAATGACATCTTTTGATCTGCAAACAAATAATGGACAGCTCACAAAACCCAGCAGAAACAGCAAATATCCAACGGGGCTGGAGGCAAAACATTCAAGGAGAACAGGCAATAGGAATTCTGCACTCCACATGATTACTCCTGAGCAGGGAACAAAGCCAAGTGATAGGACATCGAATTTCACGGAAATGGCATAGAGGAAGTATGGGTTTACAGCTGCAGCAGGAATACAAAAACAAAGGGAAAGCAAAGCAAAACAAAAATATGGTCCAACAGAGCAGATGAGGCATTGAGAACTGAAGAGCTTGACTGAAAAGTGAAAAGCTGGAAAAGTGAGAAGAGTGGACTGCTTAAAAGAGTAAGAAGGTAGAAGGGGATAGATAATCAGATGAGGTTAATACTCAGCGAACTTTATCATTCTGCATTAGGAATGGGAGAGGTCAGCACCAGTGATAGCTGAGAAAAAAAGAATAGTGTTATAACTGTTAAAAAAAAAAAAGGGTAGATTCTCAGTGGTGCTGGACAGCTGGAAATTGAGTTATACAGAAATAGAGGCAAGTCCACAATGGTTTGTTGATAGTGAATATTAACATTCAGGAAGGAAGCATGCAGAATTACACTGAGAATTAACTCAAAGTGAAGGAACTAAGCTTAGTGACTGAAGTTTCTCCAAGGTGGTGTTATAACATCAGTCACAATCAGCTGATATGGCAAGATGCAATATCAGTGGCTGCAGAAAGTATTTGCTAATGAACTATAAGGAAAAATGAATATTTTAAAAGTAATAAGGAGAAACCTTGCCAAAGTAAAATTCACACAAATGAGAAGACTAAAAGAAGCTGTCCACAACAGGCTTGTTCTAAAATAGGAGGTACTAAGAGGAAAAAAGTATTTTAAACACTTTTTCCAGTCTTTAAAGGCATTTTAGATATGCAAAAAATGGGGAAATGCATCATGAAACAAGCAGATTTTCCTAAACTATCCACCAAGAATGTTATCAAGACTGAGGTTTAGACTGGATAGTAGGAAATACTTCTTTGCTTGAAAGGGTTCTCAAACAGCAGAATGGTCTGCCCAGGACACTGGTAGGGTCACCATCCCTGAAGGTGTTTGAGTGGTTTGTAGACTGGGTGCTTGCGGACATGGCTTAGTGTTAACCCTTCAGTGCTGGGTCAAAGGTTTGACTGGATGAGCTTGGAGGTCTTTTTCAAACAGTTACGTTCTGTTTAAACACTCTGAAACCACAGGTTATGGGAAAATGCTTAAAATACGGTAAGCAGAGCTGGAGAAAGTCACAAATATAAGTTCTTCTTCTGAGATTTTCTCCACTTATTTAGATTTGGAGTCCAGAGAAATAATATGACTGATTACTCAAGCTGTTGAGAATCTGCTATCTAAACAAATGGTGAATAAAATTCTTGACAGTAATTCTACTGTTCAGACTGCTGCTGTGAATAATTGTAGCAGATTAACTTAATGCTACCACTTTCCACTAAAGACTATACATTTTTAAAACAATGTTTAATGAGTAAAGGTTGAACCAGAAGCTCTTTCAAAGTCCCTTCAAATTTGGGTTGTTCTGCCACCCTATGATTAGTATAACATAAAGACTGAAATATGACTAATTAAAAAGTTATTATTTTTGTCATATTTAAAAGGCTCCTATCTCATCACCTGAATCACAAAAAAAACAACAACCCACAAACCAAGAAACCACTATGACAGAGTTAATCATAAAGTCCTCACAGTATCTCAGTAAGGACAGAAAGATTTATCTTGAAAAATGGCAACATCATGCTCCAACACATCAGTCAAAATAAGTCTGTAGTTCTATCAACTCGAGTAGTTTCGAACGTTATTCTTTACTTTCTGCTTTCCCACTCCTGGCCAAGAAATGAGCTATATAACATTAACACAAAAGTTTCCTTAGGCTATGTTAGTTTCTAGCCAAAAAATCAAATAAACCTCACCTTTGTTTAATACTGATCCATGCTGCTTTATACGAACACCTGGAACACCTCTGCTACGAGGACAGGCTGAGGGAGCCAGGGTTGTTTGGCCTGGAGAAGGCTGTGTGGGGGCTTAAGAGCAGCCTTCCAGTACTGGAAGGGGGGCCACGAGAATGCTGAAGAAGGACTGTTTGCAAAGGCCTGCAGTGATAGGACAAGGGGCAATGGTTTGAAATGAGAGGAGATTTAGATTAGATGTTAGGAACAAGTTTTTGAGCATGAGGGTGGTGGAAGACTGGCACAGGTTGCCCAAGGAAGTAGTTGAGGCCCCATCCTTGGAGACACTCAGGCTGTATGCAGCCTGATCTAGTGGAAGACGTCCCTGCTGACTGCAGGAGGGCTGGAGTGGATGACCTTTGGAGGCGCCTTCCAACCCCAACCATTCTGTGATGCTACGACTACTTCACAGATTTATCAGTCAGCTGGCACAGTGATCTTTCAAGATGCCACTACACAAACTACCACTTTTTTCAATTCCTGACAGATTCCAAAGCATCTCTCCAACTCTTTTCCAATTCCATGTTCTCCACAGTTGAAGATGATTTTTGCTCTTTTGCTTCCCAACTATCTTCCTTTACAGAATGAACAGTGGATAAAGAACCATCATTCCCTGCAAAGCCAGAGCTGAAGGGTAATTTGGGTGTATTTCTGTGCTAAATTGATGTGGGCTAAACTTAAGCAAGCTCTTCTTAAAAGCAGCTGTGATATCTGCATACAAATATAAAACAGAACACAAATTATTCCAGAACTTCTCTAAAAGTTCTTTACCTAGCTTTTAAGTAAATTCAAGAGATTTCAGCTGGGAAAACACACAAACTAACAAAAATATAACTTAGTAGTATTTTACACAACTGTAGATATTTCCAGACACTTGAACAGTTAAGGTTTTTGTAGGGATGTGTCATTAATACAGGTGAACAAACAAGGACTGGAACCTCTGTTTACTGAGGCTGTGAGATTTCACCTCACTTGGAAAAAGCACACTTTGTGCAAATGCTTTAAATGCTTTGTGTAAACACTTCTCTTGCTAGAGGAGAATAGTCCTTTAACAGCTCTGTTCTCTTCCATGTCATCGATCCAGTCACAGCAAACTGCTCTTGCCATCACTACTGTGGTCCACAGAGTGACAAGAGGCAGAGATTTAAGGAAACTAACACAGCAGGGGCTGATACCATATTATCCATGGAAAGAATTTACTACTTAGCTCGTCTAGCAAGTTTATGTTACAGCTTCCCTTCCAGCTGAGCCTATCCTCTGCAGATATGTTGAAGAGACCACTCAGAAGGACGACTAGATGCTTCGAGCAGTTTTTCAATAACCATGCATATTTAGGGGATAGAACTCCCTAACAAACTTGAATACTTGATGAATACTCCACGACATTATAAAGCTGCTACAGATCCCTCCCCTGAAAAATTCATCTAAGTTTTCTGCAAAACACTTACGTTGGAGAATGTGAGGTGCATTATGTTTTTTAACCCTGAGGCTACCAAAAGCTACCGTGTGCTGCTGAGCTCTAAAGAACACAGCAGAAGAGCAGCTGACAGGGTGTGCCAGACTTGCTGTATGAAGTTCTTCCAGCTGAACAGTTATTAGAGATTGTTTTAACTTGGACAAACGTCTAGGCAGGCTCCTCCCTGATACAAGGCCAACAAAACTTTGCATAGTTTATATTCTTGCAGCCTCCCCACCCTTCATATGTTGTTTTTTCCTTCCAAGTTACGTAAAAACCTCAATGTAGGTAGGCTGGAGGAAAAATGCTGCCTTGTAAACGCAGAACAATTGTGTGGGGTAGAATATATACATACACGACACCAGAGGCTTGTTTTCATTGCTACACTTTGATATTACACCAGGGACAGACAAAATTAGCGTGGAATTCCCACCCTACTGTATTTTCTGTGTGGCATTCTACTTGAAGCTCTGTGACAGTGGTTTGGATAAATGGGGGGATACAGGCTAATCACAGCAGAAGATCAAGCATCAGCTATGATCTGTTCTTCTCTTTGACTTCCTTTAAAAAGATTGTTTATAGATTAAAGCCACAAACTGAAAATATTTAGAGATTTGGGCTGCATGAGTCATCCTCTTCCTTGTGAAGGTAATAATAAAACCTGCCTAATGATAGAGAAGCTTGATGGAACATTCCAATCAGCTTAGCAATTCCTGACGTGCTGCTTCACATTGAAAGTTATTTGATTGCACTAAAGGTTAAAAGTAGGATGAAAAAGCAAAAGATTTGACTACTACAGGTTGGAGTACTATAAAAGATGAGAGTTTAATCTGATGTCTGTCTGCTCTGACAGTCTGTAAACATGCCAGCCACTGTTGAAGAAAGTACTTCTGGTTTTCTTCACTAGTTGATACAACTACTAAGAGTAGAGATACACAGCAATTGACAGAAGAGCAGGAGGCAAGAAACAAATCCAGATGCTTTCTGCTCAGTAAGACTCATGTTCAGCAATCCATAACGCAGTGAGGCAAGGTATTATAAATACCCCTTTACAGCACTATGAAAACTAAGCAACCTGCTCAAAATGAACCCTGTCTGAAAGCAAGCCACACTGGGTTTAACTCTTTTGTTACAAGGAGGAAAGTTCTTACCAAAGCTAGCAATAAGGAGATACTCAGCCAAGGCTTCTGTGCACAGTTGATATACTTCAACTTGAAGGAACAGTTACTACTTAATGTAATTTAGTATATCCTTACTTGTAGCTTTACATTTTTAACCACATGTAAGACAGCACCAAACCCTGCTAAAATCCTCATCCAATCCAAGAATGAACAAACTGCTTCCAAAGACTGAACAACATTCAAGCATTTTAACTTGGCATTAAACTTGATGCAGGCACCTGCCATGTTCTGGGCAACCTACTGCACTGAAATATCCTGAAGGAGACTACTGTCATCTCTTGAAGAATAAAAACTTTCCTAGCCCAAGGAATTCTGATGAAGGGATACAGCACAGAACCATTATCCCCTTCTCAGCATGGGAGGGTGGAGTCAGCAATCTAAACAGTAATTCACAGGAACTGTTGGATACCTCCAAGGAAAATGCTACAAATTTTTACCAAGAATAACCTCGAAAAGCTTCTTTTTATAAATGGAAGAACATACAGCTCCCAACATACAGCTTTATTCTTTATGATTAAGAACTTAGTGCATCAATAAGACTTCCCATGTATCAATATTAAATCTATCCCTTGTACTAATTACTGCAAAATTACATCTGACTAAATAAAGAGATTTGATGCCTCACTTTTCCCACCAAGTTTTCTATGGCTTTATTTGTCTTATGTTTCATCCTTTCTTATTTTTCAAGATAATCTCATCTGATACTTGGAATTCTTCTAAAGGGGTCCATATAGGCTTGGGGTAAAAGGAAAAGCAATTCCAAAACCTCATTTTTGAACAAAACTGAAGGCCACATTAGTAACATGAATTCCCTAGACAGACACATCAGTTTAGAGAATCATAGAATGGCTTAGGCTGGAAGGGACCTCCAAAGGTCATCTAGTCCAACCCCCATGCAGTCAGCAGGGACATCCTCAACTAGATGAGGCTGCTTAGAACCTTGTCAAGCCTCACCTTGAATAGCTCCACGAAAAGTGCCTCAACTACCTTCCTGGGCAACCTGTTCCCGTCTTCACCACCCTTGTGATGCAGAACTTGTTCCTAACATCCAATCTAAATCTCCTCTCATTTCAAACCACTGCCCCTTGGTCTGTCACTGCAGGCCTTTGCAGGTACTGACAAGCTGCTATTAGGTCTCCTCAGAGCCTTCTCTTCTTGAGGCTGAACAATCCCAGCTCTTTCAGCCTCATAGCAGAGGTGTTCCAGCCCTTTGATCATTTTCATAGCCCTCCTCTGGACCTACTCCATGAGGTCCATGTCCTTCTTGTGCTAACATGACGCACAATAAGCTTTACCAATCTGCTACAATTCTATTCTAAAAAAGGAAAAATAAAAAGGGGGTGGGTGGGAGTGGAACCCAAATCACTAAACAGCAGACACACACCTTCAGCTTGCAATTTCAAAACTATTTCCTGTATGCAAATTAGATCAAGTTGTGTATTGGAAGGATGCACAGGAGGACAGACACACTCCACTTTAAGAACAGAAAAAAACCTAAACGCTCATCTTAGGCTGGATGCTTTCAAATGCGCAATTTGGTAGCTTTGCTATAAAGAGATTCCCTCCTACACAAAGCTCATGTGAAAGAGGACTGGTTATATTCAGCTGAGCAACTCAGAGTCAGCAGGGATCAGAGCATCCACATATACTGAGGGTACTATTCAGAGTATGATCAATAAAAGTAGCCTACCTACCATGGAATTCTGTCATTTCCCTTCTATTTCAATACACATAAAAAGATCAATGATGAAGAACAGAAGGTTAATCTGACTGAAGCTACTCTGAAAAACAGTAAAATAAAAAAATATATTAAAAAATTATGTAGTAGTGTTTTAAACCCCTTCAAAACTAGCTGAAACTAAGCACAACTGACCTCTCAGAGCTTCACAGAATCACACAGATTGGAAGGGACCTATAAAGATCATCCAGTCCAATCCCTCTGTAATAAGCAGGGATATCTTCTTATCCCGAGTGCAAAACCAGACACCTTTAATGTCATTCCTAACACACAAACACAGCTTCTTCCCAAAGGTCTCCAATATGTAACTTCCCATAGCTATTTATATCAATGACTTGCTATTCTTACTATTAAAAGAACAATAAAAAGATCATTTCCTCATAGCACCTTCATCAATGTGCTTTATTTTTTGTTAGCCTTAATGGTTTCATAAAGGTCAAATGAAGTTAATTTTTTCTCATGGTCAGAGATCCTGGTTCACACATTTACACCTGTGTAGCTGCAAAGGCAATGGTAAAATGCCTCAGTGAGCTGCTATGGTCAGCTCACTACCTAGACACTTGGATGTCAGTGAAGGCACGAGGAAGGCAGCCAGAAGAATCACTCCAGATGACAGGAATAAACATATACAAGTTGACACGAAACAGGCACCTAACTACCTACGTGTAGAAACCAGAGAGTGTTCCATCAATTTAAGTCCATCCACACCAGCAAATTGTTATGACTGGCTCAATCAACATGAATGCAAAATCTGCACAAAATCTGCACAGATCTCTTGAGTAATTGGAGAGAGCAAGATGCACAATGACGAAGCTTTAGAGGAACCAGCAGACAATTGGACAAAGTCTCCAATGTGCCTGTATTTTAACACTAAAAAAGGCAGTATGTAATAAATCTATTAGCTACATTTTCTGCATTGCAGAATCATGTCCACCAAATTCTGGAACAGTTTGTTTCCATTGGCCATCAGAAAGTAATCCAGGTAGTTTCAGGTTAAATGCAGAAGTTTTAGGCAGAGCATTGGTGATGACAGTCCTATTCCCACTTAAGAAACAGGAATACCTGATGGACACCCACTTCATCTTCTCTGAAGGACAGAATAGGAGTCTTTTGTGTGAGACACCATCAGCAGCAGGCAGCCCTTGCACTAAATACAGAGATCACGAATATTGCTCCTGATCCCTGACTGATCATACTGATCTATACCCAGATGTTCAGCTCGCTGTATCAATCTGGGTCAATGAGTCCAAGGTAAACACCACAACAGGCCTGCAGCTGTCTTCGAATGGCTGCCTAGGTAAGAGCTTGCACAAGACTGGACCACCATTTGGTATCCTTGGCATGCACGTTCTTCTGGGCTGATCAAACCTCGCATGTCAAGTCAGAGAATTATAGAATCCACTGGCTTGGAAAAGACCTCTAAGATCATCAGGTTCAACCATCGGCCTAGCACTGCCAGTTCACCACTACGCCATGTCCCTCTGCACCACATCTATATGTCTTTTAAATATCTCCAGGAATGGTGATTGCACCACTTCCCTGGGCAGCCTGTTCCAGGGCTTGACAATCCTTTTGGTGCAGAAATTTTTCCTGATGTCCAATCTAAACTTCCCCTGGTGCAACTTCCTCTCATCCTATGTTCTCTTTTGCATTACTAATTAAACACTCAGTGGAGAACCTAACATCTAAATGAGTTTGACTCCAAGGGAATGCCCTGTACCTGACCATGGACACTTGTGCACCATTCTCCTTAACATTTAAAGAGAGGGGAAATGCTCCCCACCAACTTACCTACATACACAGTATTGCCTCAAAATATACCCTCTGGGGAGGCAATTACAGCATCCTCCTGTAAAATCAGTGAAAAATTAAGTCTAATTTGGTTTCTCAGGTCCTGAGAAGAAACTGAGGGATCCTCTGCACCATAAGCTCTTGAGAAATGGGATGTTTTCTTTAATAACCTAGAAAACAAACTGGCAGATTGTCATTTCAGTACAGCAGCAAACTCCAACAGAAAATGAAAACACAGTAGGACAGAACTGAATTCTTTTGATCTGAATTTCCTTCTCACCGATTTCCAATTTTCAGCTCAGCTACCACGCCGAAAAAATTGCACTTAACCTGCCCTTGAATTCCCAAAGAAATGATGGCAAATTTCTGACAGCTAAGTATCTTTCAAGGAGCAAGAGATACAGGTCATTCCTGGGTAATATTCTATTCCATGAGCAACCAGTATGTGAGATATGACAAATTCATACTTAAGAAAAAAATTTCACAGCACCAAAAGAGATATCATGAAAGCTTCTGCTGGAAGCATAACCAAGTGGTGTGGTTAGAAATCTGTTGAAGTAGGTATGCTGTGAGAGCACAAATAAGGATATTCAAAGAACTATTCAAGCTAATAGGCCAAGCCTCTGTCTCTCTATATACTTAGAATTACAGAATGCTAGGAGTTGGAGGGTACCTTGAAAGATCATGCAGTCCAAGCCTCCTGCCAGGGCAGGATCACTTACAGCAGGTCACACAGGAATGCATTCAGGTGGGTTATAAATGTTTTCCAAGTAGGAAATTCCACAACCTCTCTGGTCAGCCTGTTCCAGGTGCTCTGTCACCCTTTCAGGGAAAAAGATTTTCCCTTATGTTCATGTGGAACCTCCTCTGCTCCAGCTTGCACCCACTGCCCCTCATCCTGTCACTGGACATCACTGAGAAGAGCCTGGCTCCATCATCCTGACACTCACTCTTCAAATATTTGTAATGAAGTAAAAACAAAGAAAAAAAAAAACAAACCAACCAATCAAAGCAACTGCAACTAACAAAACCAAACAAAACAACCCCAAAAACCTCTTGTGACAGCAGTCAATAGCTTTTTAAGCTATTTGCTACCTGTTTTTCAAAAAAAGTCTGAGACATGATCAGTAAAATTAAAGAGGGAATATTCATAGAATGGCTCAGGTTGGAAGGGACCTCAGAGCTCATCTACTCCAAGCTCCCTGCTATGGGCAGGGACACCTCTCAACTAGACTTAGCTGCTCAAGGCCTCTCATCCAGCCTGACTGTGAAATCCCCAGGAAGGAGGCATCCACAACCTCCCTTGACAGCCTATTCCAGAATCTCACTACACTCACACAAAAAATGCGCACATGCAGCCCAGACAGCCAACCGTGTGCCGGGCTGCATCAAGAGAAGTGTGGCCAGCAGGGCAAGGGAGGTGATTCTCCCCCTTTACTCTGCTCTCGTCAGACCCCACCTGGAGTACTGTGTGCAGTTCTGGAGCCCCCAATACAAGAAGGACATGGAACTGCTGGAGCGGGTCCAGAGGAGAGCCACGAAGATGATCAGAGGGCTGGAGCACCTCTGCTATGAGGACAGGCTGAGAGAGTTGGGGCTCTTCAGCCTGGAGAGGAGAAGGCTTCGAGGAGACCTTATAGTGGCTTTCCAGTATCTGAAGGGAGCCTACAGGAAGGCTGGGGAGGGACTATTTACAAGGTCTAGTAATGTCAGGACAAGGGGGAATGGGTTTAAGCTGGAGGAGGGGAGATTTAGACTGGATATTAGGAGGAAGTTCTTTACAGTGAGGGTGGTAAGACACTGGAACAGGTTGCCCAGGGAGGTTGTGGAGGCTTCCTCCCTGGAGGCGTTTAAGGCCAGGCTGGACGAGGCCTTGAGCGGCCTGCTCTAGTGGGAGGTGTCCCTGCCTATGGCAGGGGGTTGGAGCTGGATGATCCTTGAGGTCCCTTCCAACCTAAACCATTCTATTCTATGATTCTAAAAACCCCCAACATGCTCTCCCGCTACACCTTCACCCTTTTTTGTGTATTATTTCTTAAGATTTCATTGCCTTTTCTTCTGGCTTTTCCAGCACCACTCCTGATAGGTCGTACTTTTGCTTAAAAGCTATCAACCCCATCCCCCTGAACACATTAATTTAATTTGGAGATGGCAAAGAAAGGGCTAATAAAGTCGTAAGATCAGACGGAAAAAGTTGCCCTCTGAGTTTTAAACAACTGCAGCTTTGCAGTTGAATCTTAAGCTCCTCAGCAGAGGGACTAGAAAGAGCAATGCAACTAAGCTGAGAGTGTTGTGACACAGAGGAATGAAGGTTCAACAGGAACCATCTGGTTCATTCAGTTCACTGCAACTGCAATGGACTTTTAGCCCTGAAAGGTCAATGCCACATCCATATGTACAAACTGGAAAGCTTCCAATGTGCTATAGAAAATTTAAAATATTAGAAGTTACTTGAAAAAAAAGGTAATGATAGAGTGAGGGAGGAAATAACACAGAAAGAACTGTGCACAGGCAAGTGGGAGAGAAAGATCACTAATGTCCTCTATTTCTGAAGTGACCTTTCAAGTATTTCATGCTTAATTCACAATTCTAAATAAGACTAACACTATTTTAAACAATTATGTTTCAATTACGTAAGACAATGCTGACTAAATTAAAACTGAGATCTGATCCAATAGCTGTCACTAGGTCTGCTAGTGTGGAGGAGGTGAAAAATATCCACTTTCAGCTCTAAATGTTGCCTTTTCTGTGTTAAATCCTCTTCTACATTAAAAAAAATTAAAATGTTAAAAGAAAATAAACCAACTCAGTTTTCATCTTCTGTGTTCTGCCTACAGCCACCTCACCTCTGTTTCCCATCTGTCTACTCCTCTCTTGCTGTTCTTCAGCTGAATAACTCCCAATGGATCTCTCTTGGCTAATTTGGCCAACACTACCATTACAGCAGGCTAAAAAGTTGCAGGTAACCCCCTAGACAGTTCTTCCACTCTGCTCTCTTCTGGTAAATCCTCACCCCAAGTACTGAATCCAGCCCTCAACACAGGAAGGACATGGACCTAGTGAAGTGGGGCCCAGAGGAGGGCCACAAAAATGATCAGGGGGCTGGAATCCCTCTGCTACGAGGACAGGCTGAGGGAGCTGGGGTCATTCAGACTGGAGAAGAGGAGGTTCTAGAGAGACCTAATAGCAGCCTGCCAGTATTTGAAGAGGACCTACAAGAAGGCTGCAGAGGGACTGCTTGCAAAAGCCTGCAGTGATAGGACAAGGAGCAATGGTTTGAAATAAGAGGAGATTTACATTGGATGCTAGGAACAAGTTCTGCACCATGAGGATGCTGGAACACTGCAACAGGTTGCCCAAGGAAGTAGTTCAGGCCCCATTCCCAGAGACCTTCAAGGTGAGGCCTGACAAGGCTCTGAGTAACTGGATGTGGTGAAGGATGTCCCTGCTGACTACAGGAGAGTTGGACTAGGTGACTTTTAAAGGTCCCTTCCAACTTAAACCATTCTTTCATTTTATATGTGAGTGTGTGATGTCTCACACCAGTAGCAGAGTGACTGGATTTTATATCCTATATTTTGAAAGCTTTACCATTATTTTCAGAAGAAAAGAATAAAATAAATGGGCAGAGTCCATGAAACATTTCCATTTAGTTCAAAAACAATTGCTGTCTTCTGAGATTTGTAAAGTACTGCTTCCTCTGACCACTAACTGTAGTTCCAGTAAGACGCACAGAATCAAAGGGAGCAACTGATGTGCCTGAAAACTGAAGTGTCTAAATCATCCTAGGATACAAAAGACAATCACACACTCATTTGGCAGATGTAGATACACCAAGGGATTTCTGCTCCTCTGGAATGCTACCTGAAAGAAGGGTTGGAAACTGAAAACTGTACTCAATGCCTCCAGGTAACTGAATTCTACTCTGAGTTTGAAAACAGTTATTAAACTATAGGCAACACAGTATCAAAAAGTGCATCCTAGCTACCTTGAGACAATCTTAAAATAAGGTAAATTTTACTAAAGAATCATAAAATATTAAACCATAAGAGAAAAAAAGCTCATCAAACCCCTGTAATACCATGGTCAACCTCAAGTAACCCAATCAATGGGTTCATTTACACACTTAACATATTAATTAGACCTTTATTTTTATGAGAAAGTGTGAAAATGTTATACAGCTACTATCTATCCAGTCGCTGAAATCCAGACTCTCAGAAGTGCTGCTTTGACATTGGAGAAAGTAAAATTCAATTTCATCTGAACACATTAACAACAAATAGATAATTTCTCCCTGTTCCCTGTGGGCTCTCAAACTGTGTCTTCATAATGCCTTACTCCTTCAATCCAGCTATTTCCATCTTCATCTTGTTTAAAGGCAGGTGATTGACACACAAGACCACTGCTCTGAACTGAAAACATTTTGGCTGAAAGTTGTATATCTAAGTACCCAATAGAATGATAGACTCAACCAGTTTGGGAGGGACCTCCAAGATCATCCAGTCCAACCTATCACCCAGCCCCATCCAGTCATCTAGACCATGGCACTAAATGCCTCATCCAGTCTTTCCTTGAACACCACCAGGGGCAGTGACTCCACCACCTCCCTGGGCAGCCCATTCCAATGCCAATCACTCTCTGGCAAGAACTTCCTCCTAACATCCAGCCTATACTTCCCCCGGCACAACTTGAGGCTGTGTCCCCTTGTTCCGTTGCTGGTTGTCTGAGAGAAGAGACCAACCCCCACCGGGCTACAACCTCCCTTCAGGTTATCGTAGACAGCAATGAGGTCCCCCCCTGAGCCTCCTCTTCTCCAGGCTAAACAACCCCAGCTCCCTCAGCCTCTCCTCATAGGGTTTGTGTTCCAGGCCCCTCACCAGCTTTGTCGCCCTTCTCTGGACACGTTCCAGCACCTCAACATCACTCTTAAATTGAGGAGCCCAGAACTGGACACAGTACTCAAGGTGTGGCCTGACCAGTGTTGAGTACANCCTCGTCCAGATCATCAATAAAGATGCTGAACAAGACTGGGCCCAGCATTGGTCCTTGGAAGACACCACTAGTGACTGGCTGCCAACTGGACGTGGCACCATTCACCACCACTCTCTGGGCCCGGCCTTCCAGCAAGTTCTTGACCCATATCAGCGGGAACCTGTCCAAGCCACAAGCTGTCAGCTTTGCCAGGAACTTGTTGTGGCAGACGGTGTCAAGGGCTTTGCTGAAGTCCAGGTAGACTACATCCACAGCCTTCCCCACATGCATCAGGCAGGTAGCCCGATCATAAATGGAGATCAGGTTGGTGAGACAGGACCTAAACCCGTGCTGGCTGGGCCTGATCCCTTGGCCATCACATAGGTGCTTTATGATGGCACTCAAGATGACCTGTTCCATCACCTTGCCTGGCACTGAGGTCAGGCTGCCAGGTCTGTAGTTTTCTGGTTCCTCCTTTTGACCCTTCTTGTGGATGGGCATCATGTTGGCCAGCTTCCAGTCTTTTTGGTGATTGCTTCTGTAAGTTACCAGTAAGATGGTAACATACAGAAGCAATCATCAAAAAAATAAAGAGGAAAATACATCTGCTTAAACAAAATAATTCAGGGCATTATAATTTAATATAATGTAACATTCATCCCTTCAGCAAAACAGTCTTATCCTCAAGAAGCAGACCACTACCAGATTTTACATTTGTCCATCCTCTGCAGCTATGCTGTGAGAGAACACCTAATTTCTTTTAAATGATGAAACCACCTCTTCAATTTATTATATAGCATCAATATTAACATCCTTGAAGATACAGTTTCTCAAGATCACAGACTGAAGTGCCATAATTCTCTGGTTCCATTATTAAGATTGGAGTCACCCAGCTCCCTCTGGCTACAGATAACACCCAAACAGTTTAGCAAAGATAAACCCCAACAGATAAGAAGATGTCAAAACTGTTAATCTTACCTGACAAGCAGATGTATGTTAAATATTCACCCTGACCCCCAGTAGCTAGGAAAGGTATCTTTTTTTTCGTTCTTCTTTTCACTTGGACAGCTCCCAGCATTCGTTCATCATGTGGGGCAAAAATTTCTTTGCTGATGGCAGATTTGACATTCATTGTAAATCAGATACAGCAGACTGTTTCTCTCTAAAAATAAAATGATGAAAAAAAAAAGTATTAGGAATTCCTACATTATGTAAGTCCAGTTAACTTACACTGGCATTAGAAGTTCAGACTTTCAAATAAAGTTTTTTAATGATTTGGAAGAACTTAGAAGATAAATGCACTTAGAGGCAGGATTTTGAAAGTGTTTAAGAGTTGTCACCGAAATTGTTCTCCATGCTTCTTAAATTCTGTTTAACTAGCTTAGCTGATGAGAAGCAGAAGCTGTCCATACCAGCATTCCAGAAGGATGCAACATCTTCCTGGAGACACCCTGTAACTCCATGCTGTGTAAAAGCTTCAGTCATTCCCTTTCTGGTAACTGTCCCACATAGACAGGGAAAGCACTGCCAGTGCAGGGAGAAGGAACACTGTGGCTCTTCCGGCAGACAAGAAGTCACGTTCACAGAAGGTACAGAAAGCTTCAGAGGTGGTACAACTGTTCCTTCAGGAACACTGCCCTTGATGACAGCACTCGATTAAACAGCTCCTGCACCCCTTGCAGCTTTAGCACCTCATCCCCTCAACTCCTCCATAGCCAGCAACTGGGCAACTGCACAGGAAACAGTGTCAGAGAAACTGTTCAGGTTAACAGAGACAAAACCACACCTCCTCTTTTCTGCCAAGTAATTCTGACCCAGGTCAGTTCCTCTATGTGTTTCACAAGAAAATAGCACAGAAAACTTGGAAGAGACATTTGGAGAAGAAAAATAGCTAACTAAATGAAAATACATAAAAGAGGAAAGAGGGGGAGAAGGAGGGGAGCTCTGATCATAGCTCACAGAGAAGGGTAATTTGGACTCATCTGATACTTGACACAACTTAAGTATTAGAAAACAGAGACAAATCCCAGTCAAATTAGATGATGAATCCAAAACTCATGGATCCTTTTTTTTTTTTTTGTGTGCATACTACCAGAGAAGTGATTGTTTTAGCACAAGAGCTGTATTCATGGAGGTGTAAGAATACAACTTAGTCCAAATCAAATTCACCAAATACATATTCTAGGATGAAAATATAATTTTTCGCCAAAATAATATCTTGGTTAAGCAACACAGAGGTGTGGAAATTCTGAAGAGTTTGAGTGCTAAGTCATTTTAGACACCCCTTTACAAAAATCAATTTCCTTTAAATAATGCCTCAGCAGATGAATTATGAGGGAAGAAAGAATGTGCAGCTCCTGAAAAGTCATAGAATGGTTTGGCTTGGAAGAGATTTCCAAAGGTCATCCAGTCCAACCCTGCTGCAGTCAGCAGGGATATCCTCCACTAAATCAGGATGCTCACAGCCTTGTCTAGCCTCACCTTGAATATCTCCACGGATGGGGCCTCAACTACATCCCTGGGCAAGTAGTGCCAGTGTTCTAGCACGCTCATGGTGAAGAACTTGTTCCTAACATCCAATCTAAATCTCCTCTCATTTCAGACCACTGCCCCTCACCCTGTCACTGCAGGCTTTTGCAAGCAGTCCCTATGCAGCCTTCTTGTGGGCCCCCTTCCAGTACTTGGAAGGCTTATGTTAGGCCACCTCACAGCCTTCTCCAGGCTGAACAACCTCAGCTCCCTCAGCCTGTCATTGTGGTAGAGGTGTTCCAGCCCCCTGATCATTTTCATGGTCCTCCTTGACCCACTCCATCAAGTCCATGTCCTTCCTGTGTTCATGACATCACAATTTTTTCCTGCCTTCTGAAACTACTTGCAGTGTATCTTTTACCATCATGGAAGCTGTGGGTACATTTTAAGGAGGTTTTGGGTCTAAGTTCTTTTTTTACATTCAAAGTCACTGTCAATGACTATAGGTTTAATCACACAGACCTCCTCCTGACCAAGACTAATAAACTCTGCAAAAATAACTTCAATCTAAGACCTTCATATGCTTAAGAATTTTCAATAGTTTACTGGCAACACAAGTGTTATAAGGTAAAAATATTCCAGAATTATATACAACTGAGAAAACATTTCTCCAGCTTGCAACAATCTGATGCTGTTTGTTCTGCAATTGAGTTGCTGAAGAGATGTTCTCAGATGTTTTTCTGAGGTTCACACACTGCAAAATAAAGTGTGGTTTCTAAGATACACTCAGTGATGTAAAGGCTTCTTGGGTTAGGAGACAATAGAAACTTTCCTTAGTAGCAGAAAATGTTATCGGTTTCTAGCATCAAAAACTTCCACATAGTACTTCAAGATCCATTTCAAGGCTATTACAAGCAACAAGAATCACTTCATATGCTGAACCTGGTAAGACTTTGCTGAACAGGACAGCCAAACAAAGGGACACTGTCCAAATCCTACTCCACAGGTTGCCCAGATAACTTCCCCTCATAGGTGTGTTGCAGCTTACAGCATGGAACCAGAACAACTGCCACACGTGAAATAACCCAGAACAAATGCCAAAACCTATGCCACTGTGGATACATACATGTTTAGCTCTTAATTTAAGTGCTTTTCTGCACAATTGCCACACAAATTGAACTTCAAATAAAGTCTAGCTCAACATGGGATCACAAAAGAGATTCACAGAAATCACAGAATGCTAGGAGTTGGAAGAGACCTTCAGAGATCATCCAGTCTAAGGCCCCTGTCAAAGCAGGGCCACCCAGAGTAGGTCACACAGGAACACATCCAAGGTAGCTTTGAATGTCTACAGAGGAGACTCCCCTACCTCTCTGAGCAGCCTGTTCCTGGCAGTCATTCTCACGGGGAAAGTTTTCTCTTACATTCATGTGGAACCTCCTTTACCCCAGCCCGCACCTATTGGCCCTTGTATTGTCACTGGACATCTGTGAGCAGAGTCTGGCTCCATCCTCCTGGCACTGCCCTGCACATCTTGATCAACATGAATGAGGCCACCTTTCAGGCTCCTCTGCTCCAAGGTAAGAAGCCCCAGCTCCCTCATCAGGGAGATGTTCCACTGCCTTCAGCATCTTTGTGCCTCTGTGCTGGACATTTTCAAGCAGTTCACTGAGGCTGAAGTGAGTGGCCCAGAACTAGGCACAATATTCCAGATGTAGCCTCACCAAGGCAGAATAGAGGCAGAAGAGAACCTCTCTCCACATACTAACCACAGACCTTCTAATACGCTCCATGATGTCACTGGCATGAACACAGAAGACAGGATAGAACAAGCAAGTACTGGAGTTTGCTTTACATGCTCTTCACAGAATCACAGAAACATTCTGGTTGGAAAAGACCCCCAGGATAATCAAGTCCAACCATTATCCCTACTCTTCGGAGTTCACCCTTAAACCACATCCTCAAGTACCACATCCAAATGACTTTCAAACACATCCAGAGTTGGTCACTCAACTACTTCCCTGGGTAGCCCATTCCAATGCCTGACCACTCTTGCTGGGAAAAAACACTTCCTAATGTCCAGTCTAAACCCACACAGTCGCAGCCTGAGGCCATTTCCTCTTGTTCTACCACCATTTACCTGTGAGAAGAGACTAGCAGCAGCCTCTCCACAACCTCTTTTCAGGTAGCTGTAGATAGCTGTTATTCACTTTGTGATTGAGCTGACTGATACACATCCACCAAAGGCTGTACAGTACAAGCCACAGTAGACACCAAAAGTCACAAGTGGAGCTTCCAACTACAATATGCACTCACCACAAAGGTTGTGATCCTTCCTCTCCCAACACTTGGTTTACAACAGCCTTAGATGTCCGAATCAGGCAATTTATCTAATGCAGTGCAGTGGGCATGGCTGCTGAATCTAAGATGGAAACTGACACTAGCACAAAAACCTGTGTAATTAAAAAGAAAGCAAATAATTATGTCTCTGTGTAGACTTTGAAGTCTCAGAATAGTTTGGGTGAACTTGTACCACACAGGAGAAAAATCTGCAACTGGATGTAAAGAAATAACCTGCTCCATATTTACTGATGGATCTCTGTAAAAAGATCTTTGCTTAAGTAAAACACTCCAGTGCACCTCTTTTTCAAAAGCACACATAAGGTACTCTCATTTTTTCCCATTCTCCAACAAAAACACTTCATAAGAAAAATAATAAATAAATAAAGCCAACAGAAAAAATGATGCTGGCTGTACATGCACGGCTCCATGTAGTACAGGAAGATTCTTTTTCACAGGAATGTTTGCTCTTGGCTCAGAGCAGTGTTTGCTCTTGTTCCAGGACAAATTCAAGCCATCAGCAGTTTCCTTCATGGTCAAATATGAAATGTTTTAAAGAACCATAGAATGTGTTAGGTTGGAAGGGACGTTAGAGATCATCTACTCCAACCTCCCTACTATGGGCAGGGACATCTCTTAACTAGACTCAGCTGCTCAAGGCCTCATCCAGCCTGGCCTTGAACATCCCCAGGGAGGAGGCAGCCACAAGTTCCCTGGCCAGCCTATTCCAGAATCTCACCATCCTTGTACTGAAGCATTTCTAGACTAACCTTACTCTCCCTCAGCTTAAAACACTTCCCCCTTGTCCTTTTGCTAAACATCCTGACAAAAAGTTCCTCCGCAGCTTTCCTGTAGGGTCTCTTTAGGTTTTGGAAGGCAGTTCTAAAGTCCCCCTAGAGCCCTCTCTTCTCCAGGCTGAACAACCCCAGCACCTTCATCCTGTCCTCATAGCAGAGGTGTACCAGCCCTTGGATCATCTTTGTGGCCCCCCTCTGGACTTGCTCCAACTGCTCTGCATCCTTATGATGGAGACACCAGAACTAGGTACAGTATTGGAGGTGAGGTCTCTCAAGAGTAAAGGGGCAGAATCTCCTCTCTTGCCCTGCTGGCCACACTCCTCTTGATGCAGCCTAGCACACGATTTGCCTTTTGGGCTGCATGAGGACACTGCCAGATAATGGTGAGCTTCTCAACCAATACACCCAAGTCACATTTTCAGAAGAAAACTGGTTGGAGGACCTCTGAGCAATCCCAGGACAGTGCATTACTGTTCATAATGCTCACCGCTCTGAGGCATGCAGGATTTAAATGTGTCACTAATGTGTCTTTGAGGAGAGTCCACATTTCCTGCCTCCCATGATCTCTTTGTTCCATATGTTACACACATTTAATTTTGCTCTGCTTTTGGCTGAACAAAGAAAATTCCATTTTCCTCACCCCAGTTTTTCACTCTGGCCATCACAGCTTTTCGGAAGAGGATGTCAGCCTTCACACTGTGCCCCCAGTACCAAACAAAAACACCTGAGAGGAAAGATTCCTCAGCAGATCTGACCCGGTGCCTGCAATGCAGTGTGCATTTGCATCTATTCATATCTTCCTCTGCCATAATTCTCCACGATATTTCTATCACCCCAAACTCCTAGTGAACAGTTGGCCATTCTTCTGTAAGAGTATGAAAGGACTGTAATTAAAGCTAAAAGCTGATACTTTCACAGATCCCACAAGCTCATTAACAAAAAACTTGGACCATTTTGTGTTTTCAGGCAGCCAGCCAACAAGCAGCTGACTTACCTTTATATCCAGATGTTTTATGGAAGCAAGTGGAAAAAATGATGATTTACAGCACCTTTGTGAAGGTATTTGTACACAGAAAGAACCAGGGACAGCAATACTCTGCATGCAGGCTTTATATAGTAGTAAATTAGCAAAGAGAAATTAAGAAAGAAGCAAGAGAAGGATGATAAAGTACTGTTTGCCAAAAGAAGGAAAAGAAAATGTTTGGTATCTTCAGTCTTGCTGCTTTCAAAGATCTTTACTCACAAAAGCAGATGGGCTCACAGGACAGGCTAACCACTGAAGTGCTGCCTGCAGCATGATGTCATCTGAGCAACTCCTGCTGTTGGGCTGCAGTGGAAGCTCTAGCAAGTATTTGAGTCTGATTTTAATAAAGCCACCATCCTGGCAGAGCATGGTATCTGCTTCAGGAAACCATTTCAAGACACCATTATTAGCCCAGCTTCTGCTATTATGTCTGTACAATTTAGAGTATAGAATGGTCTGGTTTGGAAGGGATCTCCAAAGGTCATCTAGTCCAACCCCCTCTGCAGTAAGCAGGGGCATCCTCAACTAGCTGAAGGCAATGAGACCATATATTTGATTATTAACGTTCAAAATTCAGGTTAGGAGAAGAAAAAAAATATTGGTAAACACAGGGAAATAATTTATAAATCCTTAAGAAACAAGTATTAGAACAGATAATATTCAAGGTAGTTTGTAATAGATTTAGTAAACTTAGTTCTATCCTGAAGAAATAACACCAAGTTTAATTAGCTCTGCCAACAAGGATTAAAATTCACTCTGAAACTTCTGATACTCTGGTCTGCTAAGACTGCACCTGGAGTATTGTGTCCAGCTCTGAAGCCCTCAACACAGGAAGGACAAGGACCTGATGGAGAAGATCCAGAGGATGGTCACAAAAATCATCAGGGGGATGTAATATCTCTGCTATGAGGACAGGCTGAGAGAGCATCAAAAACAGATACCTCACATCTTAGTAATTATTTATTCCCACTTATCAGTAGATTTTTGTACTTCTTGCTTTCAGTCTACTTCTCCAATACTGCAAGCTCATTTAAAATTCCAGTCCCAACTTTCAGCACTTCCAATCTCTAGACTCACACCCACCAAAAGTCAGGATGAACATTCTGTTTGCTACCACTTCATCAAGTTGAAATTGCTTGAGACCCAACACAGCCTCCCTTAACTCCTCTAATTAGATCCAGGAAGCTAGCAGCTCCTGTGAATACACTTCTACAATCATTTTTGTGTTCCTACATCTTGTGCAATTTCCACGTAAATTTAAGTTCCTTAGCTCACTCATGACTAAAGTCATAGGAGTCAGCATTAAACTTAGAATAGAATAGAATCAACCAAGTTGGAAGAGACCTCCAAGATCATCCAGTCCAACCTATCACCCAGCCCTATCCAGCCAACTAGACCATGGCACTAAGTGCCTCATCCAGTCTTTTCCTTCCAGAGAAACTTGAGCTCTCTCTGCCAGCTCCAACTTCATCTAATACTTTATCACAAATCAATTGGTTTAAAGTTGGGGTTGGTTGTTTGGTGTTGCTTTTTTTTTAAGTTCCTTCCCTGTTTGTTTCATTCTTTGTCCAATATTTTGGCAAGTAAAAATCATCAAAAAAAAAAGATAAATGAAATAACATTGGTGAAAAGGAGCAGCGTACATTCACCAATGCATGAGGGACTGGTCTGAAGGACTGCAGTTCCAAGCAGAAGCAATTTCTTTCAGCATTTTGCATTGTTTCACATTTAATTTACGTTCACTTCATGCATCTGTGTTGGCAGAAGTCATTGATTTCCCTCTGCGCTTCTCTTTCTTACAACAGCAAAAGTGCTATGTGGTAGTACAGTGAACCACACAAGAGAATTAACCCAGGTTTAATCCATCTTAAAAAGAAGAAAAAAATAGAGATTAGTTTTAGTTTCACTCAGATTAGATCCCTGATTGAGTTACATAGGTGTGTAGTTGGGAGAGAAGAGCAGGGATAAGATTAGGTTACCTGTTAACTTCGAAGCATCGCAAAACTGCAGTTTAAAGACAGATCCTGAAATATCAGGAGCTCTCATCAAATGGCAAAACTGCCTGACTGAAGGCATGGCACAGAGCAAAAGAGAGACAAAAGCTTTTGAAATCAAAACCTGAAACAAAGGACTAAACTGAGTAAAAAGTGGTAAAACAGAGGAGGTCATGTGGGGCTTCTACCTTGTAACAAACATATTTCAAGGTAGGAGCAAATTCCTTGCTACATTGACTACATTTTTGTTGAGTTGAACAGGTTCACAGCTAAAAGCAGGTTGGAAGCGAAGTCCTGTCTGACTGCAGTCTGATTTTTTGATACTCCAACCTACAAAATCAGTTACATTAGAAGAAAAAAGTTTATTTTAATATCAATGATCCAAATCAAACTTCTCTGGATCTTTTACTTGTCCTTTCACACAGTTACTATGTAAATAAACACGGCTCCTGAACCTGGTACATGTCAGTCAGACTAAAAGGAACAATTTCTGTACATGTTTATTTTGTGGTGGTTAACAAGACCTAGCAAATAAGCTTGAGAACTCACACAGCTGGCTTAAATTCCCAATCCACTTACAACTTCTATCTGCCTTTGATTTAGAAGCTCTCAGCAGGTCGCACAGTTATGAAATACTTTACCATAAGAAACTAAAATGTAAGTTCTCCATATCCCAGAGGAAAAGGTAAAACTTTTTTCTTCACCCATATAATACCACCATCTCACCTAGGAGGAGAGTAGAGAGAACCCAAAAGCATAGAATCATAGAATAGTTTGGGTTAAAAGAAACTACCAAAGGTTGTTTAGTCCAATCCCCCTGCATTAAGCAGGGACATCTTCAACTGGATCAGATTGCTTAGAGCCTTGTTGAGCTTCACCTTGAAAAGCTTCAGGGACGGGAAATGTCCTCTCTGGACAACCTGTGCCAGTGTTCCACCACCCTCATGATAAGAACTAGGTCCTAAGATCCAATCTAAATTTCCTCTCATTTCAAACCATTGCCCCTTGTCCTGTCCTTGCAGGCCTTTGACAAAGAGTCCCTCTGCAGTCTTCTTGTAGTCCCCTTCAGGTACTGGAAGGCTGCTATTAGGTCTCCCTGGAGCCTTCTCTTCTCCAGGCCGAACAACCCAAGCTCCCTTAGCCTGTCCTTGTAGCAGAGGTGTTCCAGCCCTTGGATCACCTTTAAGGCCCTCCTCTGGACTCACTCCAACAGCTCTGTGTCTTTCTTATGATGGGGACACCAGAACTGGGTGCAACATTTGAGGTGAGGGTCTCACGAGAGCAGAAGTGCAGAAAAAACAGCTTCATTTTCAACAACCACTACTAGTGTCACAGTACTGACTTTCAAGTAGTTTGTGTTTAAAATCCTCTTTCTTTGAAACATTTCTGTACTACTTTGTGTCAGCCACTGAAAGGTTTTTCCCTTCAATGATGGCATTTAACCATAGATAAATTTAGGCTAAAACTGAGCTGGCAGCAACATGCTGTTCCTCACCACTCTTGACATAGTCTTCATCCTCTCTCACTGCATTCAGATTCTTACTTCTACTAAGACAGAAATTTTCTTCAAGTGCCTTCCATCTATTTAATGAGGAATAAAGGGAAACTGCTCTCTTGGAACAAAGTCCCTAGTATCAAGGGATAAAAGTAGAAGGCCATGAGCTAGTGTAAAAGGAAGGTAAGTTTTACTGACTCCACATTATCTGCCTTTGGAAAGCACAGTGAAAATCCTGAAGTCTTCTGATGATTTCATTGCGCTGAGACCAGCACAGTTCCCAGAGCCATGACTCATTCAGATCTCAGCAAATAAAAAAACTGCTGGGGAGACAGATGTTTTGTTTATGATGAATTAATTCCTTCAGCATGTCTTGCTCATAAAAATTCCAGGCTTCATTTTGTAAGCAGAAGATAAAGCATGTCAGGCATGTTCTTGCTTACTCTCTTCTGAATACTACTGTATCAAAACTCAAATGGCAGAAGGACATTGCTGATGCTTGAATAACTTTGAAATATTCAGGCTTTAAAGTTTCCTTCTTTAGGTGTTAATCTATTACTGATTATTGTGACCTAGAATTAAACTAAGGCCCAAGTACAATTTATTAACAGATAATTAAGTTGAAAGAAATACATTTCAGTATTGCTTAGTGTGACATCTAATCTCAAAACACTAGGGTGTTTTCATTTCATTAGAGAGGAGATTCTGACACTTTGCTCTGCTCTGGTGAGACCTCACTTGGAGTACCGAATCCAGTTCCGGAGCCCTCAACACACAAAGGACATGGACTACAAAGATGGTCAGGGGCTGGAACACCTCTGCTACAAGGACAGACTGAGGGAGCTGGAGTTGCTCAGCCTGGAGAAGAAAAGGATCCAGGGAGACATAACAGCAGCCTGTTAGTACCTGAAGAGGGTCTACATGATGGCTGCAGTGGGACTGTTTGCAAAGACCTGCAGTGACAGGAGGAGAGGCAATGGTTTGAAATGAGACAAAAGGAGACTTAGACTGGTTCTTAGGAACAAGTTCTTTACCATGAGGGTTATGGAATACTGGCACAGATTGCCCACGGATGGAGTTGAGACTCCATCCCTGGAGATACTCAAGGTGAGGCTTGACAAGGCTGTGAGCAACCTGATCTAGTGGAGGATGTCCCTGATGACTGCATTGGGGTTGGACTAGATGATCTTTGGAGGTCCCTTCCAACCCAGACCATTCTGTGAACTTCCTCTGCCCCTAAAATGCATGGCATTCCAGTATCACCCAGTTAGACATACATACATTTACTTCTGATGAATGCTTGTGTTCTTCTACCCAACCCTCTGTCATCATTGTATCCTTCTTTGCGCATGACTCATTGATTTCTAACATTGTACTTCCTCCTTCCTATCCAGTCTCTTTTAACACTGCTCTGAGGTGTATCCAATTTGCATCCCAGTGAAGAAAACCTGGCACTTTAGGAGTTTAAAGTAAGCTAAGTACCCACACTTTAGTGAAATCCATGTAACTGGAAATCAGTTCCAAACATGCTGTCAACTCCTCATGCTCAAATATACTGCATTTCACTTGCATTTATGGGAAACTCTGCTTTTTATCCAACCCCTTAGATGGTGTTCAGTACTGCAAAAGAAAGATATCACTCAGCTTTCATACCAAATGCAAAAAAAGACATGTGTCCATGCATCTGAATTATCTGGGAAAAAACCCTCTGGCAATTAACCAACAAATGTAAGCTGTTTCTCATCCCAGCTACAGATACATGATGCATTTAACCAGTTCTTTAGTAAGATGGATGCTTGAGATGAAAAATACAAATCCCCAAACCCACCATAATCACCACCTCCTCACCAGCCTTGATTTTCTGCTTCTGCAGCAAAGTAATCAACATGCAGCTGTTAAATTCAGATCTGTTAAGGGTGTTATCAGCTACCTGACAAAGATACAAAAGTACACAAGATAACAGCTGGAGGTCACTTACATCATAACACATTCAATATACCAGCACAGCTCAATATCTAGAGAATTGCTGTGTTCACAGGAGTGATTTTGTCACATTCCCACTGCATTCTTTGCAATAAGTTTGAGGTTAACCTAGTTTCAGACATATAAAAAGCAGTATTAGAGCTATGCAACTTTTTGTCTACCTTCTACAGCATAAATCTGCAAGCAAATTTCTTCCAAATGGAACAGGTGGCTGTGCTGTAGCAAACACTCTCACTAAAAACCATGTGCTTTACAGAGTGCTTGTAATAAGACAAATACTAACTTTACTGTTAACGTCATTTACTTAAGCACACAAAGAGCAAAAAACAAGTAGTACTTTTTCACAATGCAGAATCAGGGTGGAAAAATTCTCAGACTTTTGTTGGTGCTGTAAACCATATTACTTGGTGCATCAATTAGACAAAGTCCCTCACATATTAATTTTTATACCGTTTAAAGGAGAAAGGACATAGAGAAAGGAATGGGGAAAGTGATCCTCTATTCTCTTACAGCCTTGTCTGAACATAATTCCCCTCAAGAGGCCTGATCCAGCCCATTACCTGACACTGAGCTGATGTCCTGGCCTGATCTCAGTTTGTCCTCAATCCCAGGAAGATGCCCAGTGTCCCAAGGCAGGGGCTGCCCACTAGTCATGGCCAAAAGTCCCAGCTGCTCCTGTGCCCTGGCCATAGGGAGCTGCAGGGAGCACCTGGGCAGGTTTAACTCATGAAAGAAATAAAGGAGCAACTCAAAACTAATCAGTAACTGTTTGCACAAGGAACATCAACAATAGCTTGAGTAAATGTCCCGAGCAGCAAGCAGGAGCCAAAGCTCACACTGACTCAAGCATTTTGTTACCACAGTTATGTCCAAGTCTCATTTTGACAGCAAAAGGAAAAAATCCAAAGGAATCAAGCAAACAAAATTGATTTTCACATGCTTTCAGAAACTTCTGAGTAAATGACTGCAAATCACATGAGAGACTGCTGTGGAAGCTACCAGCGAAGGACAGAGCAGACAAGCAGAAGGAAGGAAACAGTTAAAGACATCTAATTGCTTGCACACAGTAGTATCTCTGATTCAGCAGCAGTAGCCAGCCTGAGGCAATTATGCAAGAGACTACCAGAGCACAGCAGTGGGAAGGAAGACAGCCTGCATCTGAAAGCTATACCACTGACTCAAAAACTTTGTGCTCATTTGTAGTTAGCAAGGGCAGCAAGGACTTGAGAACTGCAGATGGAGATCTTCAGAAGGAGGGCTGCAAAACTTGTGCAGAATGACAGCAGCAACCTGCTTTGACTTTGACCTAGAAAGACTACACTATCTGTCTTAGTCACCCTGCCTCCTGTAGGCAAGTTCCAATGCAAAGAGAAGTGACAAATTATATTCTTCAAAACACTTTCCAGCATTATAAGAATGCTTTTGGCCCTTCTGATAAACTTTGAGCTGAGACTTAGTGGGCAAGAAAAGCACTATGAGTAACACTAGGCTAATAAAAGTACATTAGAAAATTGGCTCTGTGATACTGGCAAGAAATCCAGTTTGATAGAAGGCAAAGTACCAGCCAAGCCTTGCCGGTTTTTCGACACTAGGTCAGTTCAAGAGAGACACTAACCATTTAACACTAACCAGTTCAAGAGGGACAGGGATCTACCTGAAAGAGTCCAATGGAGGGCTACAAGGCTGCTGAAGGGACTGGAGCACTTCCTGATGAGGAAAGACTTGAGAGACCCGGGGCTGAGAGTCCGAAGAGGAAAAGACTGAGAGGGGATCTAATCTATACGTCTATAAATATCTGAGGGCTGGGGTTCAGGAAGGATGGACAGCCTCTGCTCACTTGTGCCCTGGGACAGGACAAGGGGCAATGGATGGAAACTACAGCACAGGGAGCTCCACCTCACCATGAGGAAGAACTTCTTTACAGTAAGGGTCCTGGAGCACTGGTAAAGGCTGCCCAGAGAGGCTGCAGAGTCTCCTCTGGAGCCTTTCCAGCCCTGTTTGGATGTATTCCTGTACGACCTGTGCTAGATTCTATGGTTCTGCTCTGGCAGGGGAGTTGGACTGATCTCCAGAGGTCCCTTCCTATCCCTAACATCCAGTGATCCTGTAACAACGATGCAATAGAGCCTAGCACATCACACTGGTGTCAATAAAAAATCCTTCTTATTCAAACACAAGAGTTAATGCATAAAAGAAATAACTGCTCAGACCACAACTATCTTTATCAATATTTATCAACATCCTGGGGAGTGTAATCCCTTTTTAGTAAGAAGATAAACAGAGCAGGCCAGAAAGGAGAATTATGCACAGAAAGGCTCAATGTGGTTCCCTTTCCACATGAGTCAGCAATGTACAGTCTTCTGAATGGCAGGAAGATTCTAGAAGACTCTAGCTGATAAAGTTGAAGAAAAAATGTAATAAAATATTTTTAAATAAAATATAAAAAAATGAAATAAATTAACAAATTAAAAAAAGGAAATAAATCCTTGAATCTGTAGGCATGTCTGAAGAAAAAAACCAATTAGCTAGCACTGGTATTGCATAAGTGATAGAGTGAAATTAATGCATTAAGTTACACTTCTGAGCAGTTATTCAGAAAGTTAACCCACTTTCACTAGTCACTAGGGCATGCAGCTGTCAATAAGACACTGAGTATAAACCTTAATAGCTTAATTAACTCTATTTCCTATGTATGAGATTGCAACTTGAGGTATTTTGGTGTCATATTTTATAATAACCTTTGGCGGGTTCCAGAGGTTTCATTATTTCCCACAGTTTTCTTCCACTTTTGGTCAGTGAAGGTAAGAAATGACTAACCTAACTGCCCCATCATAAACAAGGACTGTTAGCCTCACTTTTTGATAACACAAACCTGGTTCTTCCCAGTCTTCTTCTCTGTTACATAAGGAGGCAATGCTTTGAGATGTGGAACAGAAAACAGCAGTAAGATGTTGCCATACAAAGTAGAAGTTAAGAATTATCCGTAACAGGAGAACACCAAAAACAACAGACCAACTTATTTCTGAGGACAGGACAAGAGTGGGAAGGTTTTCATTCCGAGATAAGCTCAATTCATGTCGAAACTTGGAAACTAGATCTGGAATGTTTCAAAAGATCCAGTCCTGCCCAGGGACAAGCCCAGCACAGATTTACAACTGGTATTTCTCTAAGCATTTTTTAATGCCACTCCCAAGTAACCTCCATTGAGAGGTCGGGTTTTTTTTACCCTCGGGAGTTGAAACCAGGAAACATCATTCCCAAATCTATCTAAACCAAAGGAAAAAAAGGGGCAATGAAACCACAGAGGAGTAGATTTGGATTGGATATTAGGAATAAGTTCTTTGTCATGAAGGGTGGTGGAACAGGTTTCCCAGGGAGGTGGTTGAGGCCCCATCCCTGGAGATATTACAGGTCAAGCTGGACAAGGCTCTGAGCTACCTCATCTAGTGGAGGATGCCCCTGCTGACAGCAGCAGGGTTGGACTAAATAACCTTTGCAGGCCCCTTCCAACCCAAAACATTTTATGACTCTATGGTTACATACAGATCTCAGTCTTCTAAATGTAAATTTCAAACAAAACAAATCCCCTTTGTATTTAGTACCTGATAATGTTGTCAGCTATCATTTGAAATAGAAAACTGCCTATCAAAAAGAAACCATTTATTTGTAATGGTTTTAACACACACCTCATGGTTGACAGCTCCATGTGTCCTGTGGGCACCACACTTAATTACATCACTGCCTCTATTACACCAGCACTTGGTATGACACTGGGTTCATGCCTATGCTTGTGACACATAAGCAGGAGGTAACTGCAGTGCTTCTGCAGAGGATAAAGGTACACAACACACATAGGTCACATGCAGCCACGTTAGAACAGCTCAGCACTTTAGCAGCAAGAAGTAGATGGTGCACTGTACAAATGACGATGCTGACAAGTGTTACAAGACAGACTCAGTTGCTAGACAATTCCCACAAACCCATTAAAAGTAGTGCAAGACAAAATTCCTGTCTATTCAAAGGCAGATTTGAAAACTGTCATTTATACCAAAGTTGACATTCACTTCACTAAAAATCTGCAATGAGAGCCATCAAGCATCCAAATGTATAAGGAGACTAAAAGACATGCTTAGAGCATATTCAGAGAGCTTCAGTGAAGCATTCATCTGGTCACTCTCCAGTAATAGCTGAAATCTAAGATTCCAACTCATATCCAAACTTTTCCTTATGGTTTTCAATTTCTTCAAACATGAGTTAAATGCATTCCTTCAGTTGAAGTTTCTGCTCTGTAACAAGCAAGTTCCAGACAGAAACAGCCAGTTTTCCTTTCCAGCATACTTACTAACCCCTGCCAAAAGAAACAGCCATGTAATATTTCATGTAGCTTCTTTTCAGCTTCTTGTGAGTTACTGAGTATGTGAATTTGTTACCCTAAAGATCAGCAAAGGAAATTCATTAAAAAGTATCCTTACATTGTATGAATAAGCAAGGTGCCAGTTACCACCTTATAGCACAATCCCACAAAAGAGGTTGTCTGTGAGTAGAGGCAGACCTCTTCCTTTAAACCAAATAACCAAAAGATATTACAAAGCTCACTAACAAACATGATGCTGTAAGCTTGGAACATTCCCCACTCAGACGCACATAAGCCTGCATTTATTGGCTTTTTTGGTGTGATCCCTGAATGAGAAGTAGTAACACAAAAGCGACCAACTGGGTTAGGGTTGGACTTGATGATCTGTGAGGTCTCTTCCAACCTTGGTGATACTGTGAACTGCCTAACTGCAGTTCCAAAAGAAAGTCTTATACTGAGTAGATCTCCAATGCGTTTTCTTCCAATTCAAATGTCATAGAATCACAGAATATATCCAGTTGGAAAAGACTCCAAGTCCATCCCTCACTGAAGGGATGACCCAGCACTGAAGGGTCAACACTAAACCATGTCCCTAAGCATCATGTCCACACACTCCTTAAACATCCTCAGAGATGGTGACTCCAGCACTGCCCTGGGCAGACCATTCCAATGTTTGAGAATCCTTTCAACGAAGAAATATTTCCTAATATCCATCCTGAACCTCCCCTAGTGCAGCTTGGAACCATCTCCTCTGCTCCTGTTGCTTGACATCAAGAAGCAAAAGGCTGCCCCCTCCTCACTCCAACCTCCCTTCAGGCAGCTGTAGAGAGCAATAAGACCTCCCCTCAGCCCCCTCTTCTCCAGACTGAACCTCCAGCTCCCTCAGCCCTTCCTCATAGGCCAAGTGCTCCAGGTCCTTCACCAGCCCTGTTGCCATTCTCTGGACAGGCTCCATTACCTCAATGTCCTTCCTGCAGTGGGGGCCCAGAACTGAACACAACACTTGAGGTGTGGCCTCATCAGCGCTCAGCACAGGAAGATGCTCACCTCCTGTCCCTGGTGGCCACAGTGTGTCTGACACAAGCTTTCTTGGCCACCTGGGCCACTGCTGACTCAAGTTCACTTGGTAGTCAACCAATCCCTCAGGTCCCTCTCTGAGTAGCAGCTTTTGAATCACGTTGTAACTTACCATGGGGTTGTTGTGACCCAAGTACAGGACCTGGCACTTGGCCTTGTTGAACTTCATACAATTAGCTCTGGCCCATTAGTGTATTTTGACTATTTTCTTAAAAAAAGATGTAAGTCCAATTCATTTAAGAACTTTTAGGACAGCTTTGATGAAAGCCCTCATTGCTATTACTCAGTAACACACATCTAAGGAGGATTGTAATTACCTTATTTTCCTTACCTTTATTTAAAGACAGCAAAAATTACAACTGGAGTCACACACAATTCCTGTTGGTGGTATGGTCCCAGCATAACTTCACAGAATGAATAGAGAGTGTGGAGGTGAAAGGGATAACAGAATCTCCTTGTCAAGGAAATACAACCTCTTCAAGCTACATGAGTTTCATAAACAAATTTATGTGGTTCTAACTCTTTAGAGGCTTTTAAATCACCACTGCCCAGTTTTCTTGAAATCATCAGGCTCTTCTGGCTACCACTGCTCTCCTCACTGATGAGAAAAACAGACAAACTTCATCTTCCCTTCAAGCCCACCTAGTTTTTCACTTTCATATTCATTTTAATATGATTAAGATCAGATTTCAGTCTAACAACCCCAATCTGCACCCTTACTTTGCCAGCAGATTATAGAGTTTTTTCATGCAGCGCTCCCAAACTCTGAAACTTACACAGGTGATAGCCCAGCTGCAAAGATGATGCAAGCTATATTTCACACACAGAAAGAAGAAATGAAATCCTTCTGACACCATTAGGTTTTCTTCACCCTCTGCTAGGAGGACTCAGCCTCCTCAGCAGTCAAGAAGCCAGTCTGCACAGCTGTGTTCACACTGAGGCGCTGTGCTTTCACTGTATCGGCACACTCTGTGCCTTGTAAGTTTACTGTCACCTATGAGCTTGCTTAAAATAAAGGACAAATGTTTGCTGAGCATTCAGATGTATGCAGGATCCCTTCTAGCTTTTGCAAATATGTTAACTGCTGCAAGGTATTTGACACTCAGTAAGCCAAGGTACAAACACCTGAGGAAGGTACACAGGGAAAGCTAAACTGCTGCTCACCTTAGAGCAGCCACAAGTTCCTGCTCTTTTAGTCTAGAAGCAGGTGGCCATGTCAGATAAACTATATAAATCAGACACAAGACCAAGCCAAAATGTTTGCTGTGCTTTGGCTGTCTTTGCTGCTACACAATAGAATTATTTACTATTCTGATGCCTTTTTACAACTGCAATATGAACAATTCAGATCTAGGATTTCCTTATACACAGCCCCAGGGCAGTGTTCCACAAGAAGCACAGTTCTCTCATCTGTTCTTTTCTGAAAGAGAAAAACATGACTCAACTCAAGGTTTTTGAGCCTTGTTACAGTGGGAAGCACAGAGAGATGTGAAGCTGGATGTTGAAGCCAAAAGGAAAAGTATTTCAAAACAAGTATTCATCAACCAGAAACTTATTCTACAGCTATGAAAGTCTTCCTCAGATGTTTGTTCTTAATATTCTTCTGTGATCGGCAACGTGCAGGGCATTTGATATCCTGTGCAAGCTCTTTCTGTTTAACATTTTGCTACAGCTTAACACTTTTTTTTTCCCTCTTTCAAGTTTTCTCCTTTTAATGTTAAACCTTCACACTGAGCATGCTATAATCTGAGGAGGCATCCTGCTGCAATTACAGGTTTTTCGGTGAAATTTGGTGAAGCTAGAAGAGACAAAAGAAAGGCCATGCAAGTACATGACACCAGGATAAAGAGAAATTTCTTCCTCTTGGAAGAAGAAAATCCATAAATGTCATGCCTTCAACAGAGATCTGGGATCCTGTTTTACCTTTAAAGTTCATGATGTTTTGTGCTCACTATGTTCAACAACTGGAGAAAGCCCTGAGGGTGATCTTCAAGATAGGCAGTTGAAACCTCACAGATAATTCTTTATATTAACAACTCTCCCAGTAGCTCTCTCATTATGCAAGAGCTATACATTTCATTAAAGATATCAGTAATATATGAACCACAGTATAAACAAAAGACAAAAGCAAACAAAATCCAACCAAACAAAGTTATTCATACCCCATCAAGATAATCCGACAAATCCAATCAATTTTGCGTGCTTTTGTTTTGCAAATAACATTTTTACCTCTACACTGGTAAGGATCAGTTGTTACATTACCACTACTAAGCTTCTGAGCTTTGCCTACAACAAGCTGTAGCCTTTAAAACAGATCACCTGTCTTACAGAATTCCTCCATATTCCTTACTGCACTTTTACAACTGATTCACAAGCCACAGCTAATACAAAAAACAACCAAGCCAACAAAACAACCAGAAACTCAAAGATCTGAATTGAAGAACTGACAGACAGGAGAAATATTAGAATGCATTTTAAAACAAAATGCTTATGTGAAATGCAGATGCACAGTAAGCACCTGAAGAGTGGTGATGCTGAGGCAAAATAGAAATTGACAGACTGTAGCTAGCATAATATGAGGGCAACAATGAACAACATACAGATCACCAGAGAAGTTTTAAAGAAGAGAACCATTCAACATCATTCACAAAAAGTCTGATGACACAGTGGTTACATGCTCACATTTACATATGGTTTCTTCTGGTCATTCTCCACTTGGTCAGCCAGAACTAACTTTCCATAAGGTCAGATTTCTTCAGCAAGGTCAGTAGCACTGAATGCTTTTTAAGAAGTGAAATGAGAATTGCAGTCCTTTAAAAATCATGATTATTCCTGTTTACATGCTTGAAAAGTTTCAAAGGCAGACAGGGGCTGACCACATTTTCAAAATTCATTGCCTAAAACGCTCTAGGGAAAAACCAAAACATCAAACAAAAACCTCCTTAAGATTTATTTTTCTTCAAGAAAAAAACAGAAACCACACAGATTACTCCATTTGCTTAAAGGGAAAACAAGCACTTCATTTGGAAAG
The DNA here is from genome assembly GCA_013400475.1 of Tricholaema leucomelas. Classification (NCBI taxonomy): domain Eukaryota; kingdom Metazoa; phylum Chordata; class Aves; order Piciformes; family Lybiidae; genus Tricholaema lacrymosa; species Tricholaema leucomelas. The sequence continues at coordinate 562,143 of WAAF01008176.1, forward strand.
TGTCTTAAGGGCTGCAAGACCTATCACTGTGAGCCTTCTATTTCTTCAAGGCAATTTCATACAGGAAGAACTGCAAGAACAGGTAGGAAACTTTGGAAAAATCATTTACAATGCAAAAGCCAAAGTATAAGCACATGGCATGATATCAGTGTGTTCTCATAACTTCTTAAAAGGCTGTCATTTTCACAAGGATTGTCAAAAGATACAATCACAGAATGGTTTGCGTTGGAAGGGACCTCCAGAGGTCATCTAGTCCAACTCCCTTGCAGTCAGCAGGTACGTCCTCCACTAGATCAGGCTGCTCAGAGCCTTGTGGAGCTTGACCTTGAATATCTCCAGTAATGGGACTCCAAATACCTCCCTGGGAAATCTATGCCAGTGTTCAACCACCCTCATGGTAAAAACCTTTTTCCCAACATCCAATTAAATCTGCTCTTCTCTCATTTCAAACCATTGTCCCTTGTCCTAGCACTACAGGCATTTGCAGAGAGTCCCTTTGCAGCCTTCTTGTAGATCCTTTCAGGTCCCTCTGCAGCCTTCTCTTCTCCAAGCTGAAAAACCACAGTTCTCTCAGTCTTTCCTCATAGCAGAGGTGTTCCAGTCCCCTGATCATTTTTGTGGCCCTCTTCTGGACCTGCTCCATCAGGTCCATGTCATTCCTGTGTTGAGAGCTCCAGATCTGGATGCAGTACTCCAGATGAGTTCTTAACAGAGCAACGTGAAGAAGAATCCCCTCTCTCCATCTGCTGGCCATGCTTCTTTTGATGCAGCCTAGGATGCCACTGGCCTTGTGGGCTGCAAGCACACAGTTGGCTCAGATGCATCCTTATGAAAAAGAAAATAAGGAAAAAATAGGAAAAAAAAAGGATAGTAGATGGGAATGGAAATGTCATATCTCACTTTCCTCAAAACATACCCCATTTCTCAAGATATAATGGAAAAACATGATTATTTAGGAAAAAAGGAAATGAGGACCAGGGAGAATTAATCTGTCAATGGAAGAAATCAAGCTCTAGCAAACAAATTTTGTCCAAAAATAGAGCGGAATCTGATATTTAAGGTGAGGCAGGACAGTGAATTGCACACCATCTAAGTCCCCTAAGAAGTCTAAGGTCACTGCTAAACGAGCTTTGCAAGAGAGCAGGCTGATCACTGAAGGCATACAGAAAGGATGTCAAGATGAGAAATTATGACAAACGCTGAAAGAACGGACAAAAGGCAGGAAATAAGTGAGATGAGGCAGCATGACAGCTGAGACCAGGTCATGGGAGTACTCCTCATCCAAGGACAGACGAACCAGCGCTACTGGTTCTGGAACCAGATAAACACATCCAACAACTTCTAACACCTCAGTGTTAGAATACTCATTGCACTTCTCCATGTTTCCGTGGCACTGGAGTTCCACCTCCTCCCCTTTCAGACGTGTTTATAGGGGGACTGTAGCAGCTTTTTCTATTTTCAGAAAAGGTTTTCAGAATAGCTTATTACAATACATTTTATCAGAGTCTGAGTTCCATTTTTCTGATCTCCACCTCTCTCCCCTGACAGCTCACCAAATTAAATGAAACTGATTTTTTTTTTCTTACTGACAGCAAAAATATTTACTGCCCTTACAAACTGTAAGAGACATAAACTGCCACCTCTATCTCACACCACCTTTTGGAAGGGTGTTCAAACAATAAGGCAGAAATGAGTACGACCACTCACATCAAAGCTGGGCACGTCTTGAAGTTCAGACAAGCCTATATTGTAAGAGCGTGTAATAAATCCACAGAGTGGAGGGAACTTAGGAAAAAAACAACCCTGGATTTACTGCTCTGTCACCAGCAGGAAGTGAGCAAAGGCACTCATGCAACTGGTTGCCAAACCAGGTCACTATGGAACACCCAGGCACTACACCTTCACATGCTTCCTTTCATTGCTCCACATGTGACATTCCATTTCCTTCTTACAGATTCACAGAATGGATAAGGTTGGAAGGGACCTTCAAGATCATCTAGTTCTGTCCCTCCTTACCATGGGCAGGGACACCTTCCACTAGACCACACAGAGAATCACACGGAGTTGGAAAAGACCTTTGAGATCATCAAGTCCAACCTATCACCCAGCACCTTCTAATCAACTAAACCATGGGACTAAGTGACTCATCCAGTCTTTTTTTATACATTTCCAGGGATAACAATTCCACCACCTCCCTGGGCAGTCCATTCCAATACCAATCACTCTTTTTGCGAAGAACTTCTTTCTAACATCCAGCCTAAACCTGCCCTGGCACAGCTTCAGACTGTGTCCTCTTGTTCCGTCCCTGGTTGCCTGAGAGAAGAGACCAACCCCCACCTGGCTACAACCTCCTTTCAGGTAGTTGTAGAGAGCAAAAAGGTCTGCCCTGAGCCTCCTCTTCTCCAGGCTGAACACCCCCAGCTGCCTCAGCCACTCCTTGTAGAGCTGTGCTCCAGGCCTCTCACCAGTCTTGGTGTTCTTCTCTAGACATGTTCAAGCACCTCAACATCTTTCTTAAATTGAGAGACCCAGAATTGGACACAGTACTCAAGGTGTGGCCTAACCAGGGCTGAGTATAGGGGCAGAATGACTTCCCTGGTCCTGCTGGCCACGCTATTCCTGATACATGCCAGGATGCCACTGGCCCTCTTGGCTACCTGGACACGCTGCTGGTTCATGTTCAGCCAGCCATCCATCCTGGCCTCCACAACCTACCTGGGCAACTTGCTTCAGGGTCTCACCACTGTAAAGAATTTCTTCATAACATCCAGTCTAAATCTGTTCTCTTCAAGTTTCAATCCATTTCCCCTTGTCCTCTCACAACAAGTCTTGTAAAAAGTCCCTTCCCAGCTTCCTTGCAGCACCTCCCTCAGGTAGGCCTCTTGGTATGCAGAGGCAAGATTGCTCATGGCAGAAATCCACAAGTCCAAATACCAAGGGACACGAAATGCAGACTGAGTGGATTTCAAGGCATTTACTGAAGTGCTTAGAAGATAAAACCTGAAACACTGGCTATCTGTAAAATAGAAAGATGTATTATCAGAGTTTTACCCCTGAAGTACAGTACGACCTACAAACTATTCAGTTAAGGTCATTTACTTCAGCAGCAAGAGGGATCACTACACACAGCTCACAGATGTGTGGGAGCGCTTGAGGGACCTCAGGTGCAGTGATAGAATTGCACAGCTGCATTCTTTAGCCTGATCACTTCTCCAAGGGCTTAGGGAAGCCTCAGCACTCCAAGTGGTACCTGGTTGTCAGCAAGGACAACCCATTCCTGCACTTTTCCCAGTAACTAAATGGAATACAAACCACAAATCCCAAAGTGTACTAGATTAGCTTTTGAATGAACAACAAAACTAATTTCACATACAAAAAGCAAGTACCAACCACATACTATCAGCATCCTGACTACACACTGCTTCACAAGCTAGGGGACAAATAGGAAATAATCAAGTGTACTACCACTGGAGAATTCCCAATTTACCCAAGCACCCAAAAAACAGCTCCTAATAAGGTAGCAGGAAGGAAGAACGAGGAGAGGTACAAACACTTTCTCATCACCCCCATTGTCTCTGCCACAGGAAAAAACACGATAGAAACAAACAAACAAAAAAAGTAGTTTTATTTATGTGATGTGATTAAGTCTAAATGTATGGGAGTGTAAATATATTTTAAAAAAATACATACATCACATACAGCTTTCTTTTATGGATAAAAGTAAATAGAATTGAGGCATTTTCTAGCTGATAAAGGTTAACATTGAAACTTTCTTTTTAGGAGCCTGAGATGCAGGATTTTGAAAGAAAAAGAAATAAAGTAACTAAGTCTAAAATATTTAAGCTGCACACTCCCTGTCACCTGAAATGAAGCACTGTCTAGCAAGGGAACAGAACCTGAATCTAGTCTTTCATGCAATCCTTCCAAGGATCTGAAAGCACCCTATGCACAGCTCACCTTTACTAGGTTCCTTAATCAAAGCCTAGGCATTTTGGTTTCTTACTCCTTTGAAGGCTGCCGTACTACACTTCCGTCAGATATGAACTTTGAGTTAAAATATCAGACACACAAGTTTTTACTTTTAAAATGTTAAATGTCATATTTATTATCCCATGCAGGCATTAAAAATGTTATGGGTCTCAACTTCACCCTGAGAAAGTCCACAGCTCAGTGAATTCTCTTACCTTCACACGACTTACTCAAGACTTCAAGTTACTTCATGTAACTGATCTCCTGGGCTGCAGACAGGAATCATCCACGACTCAGTAAGTTTGGGCACGCAAGGACAGTGATGTGTTAAAATGTCTAAATGGGACATAACCCAACAGACAAAGCTAACATCATCCACATAGAGGTTATTTCTGCTCATGCTTTTTAATAGTGCTTACTGAAGCAGTGCCATTACTATACTTTGAAATGCTACAGTGCCCCAAGGCGTGCCCTCAGGGCTTCAAACTCCTACTGACTAGACCAGAAACGTGGACACCTCAAGCTACAGAATAATCAGGTGCATGAAGCAGACAGCATCGAGTCACAAGAGTCAATGCAAGGGTTGACTAAAAGACTCCCATTTTAAGCTCTGACTGAGAGACAGATGTAATCTGCAGGTTAAGGGCAATATTTGTAAGATACAATTGATCAACAGAAGAAGAACACTTAGACTTGGGTATTTCAAGAATAGATTATATCCTGTGACTACCACCTTCATATCTGAGAAACATCTCACATAGGCCCATTATCACTTATTAAAGTTCTTTACAGTGAGGGTGGTGAGACACTGGAATGAGTTGCCCAGGGAGGTTGTGGATACTTCCTCCCTGGAGGTGTTTAAGGCCAGGCTGGATAAGGCCTTGAGCAACCTGCTGTAGTGGGAGGTGTCCCTGCCTATGGCGGGGGGGGTGGAGCTGGATGATCCTTGAGGTCCCTTCCAACCTAAACCATTCTATGATTCTATGACTATCTTAAGTCTACCTAAATAGGAAGGAGAAAAGTAAATGAACTCCATGGGAGTTCCACTCTTAGCTTCTCTGTTTAAATCCCAATTAAGTCAGCTACAGCCTTTTCTTTCATTTCCATAGGAGTTAAACCACCATCAAGAATTCCAAAACCCACATTTCAGTCATGAACTTCTGTGTGCATATTTCAAGCCTTGCTAAACTACAAGAGATGTGAACACCCTACCTCAAAGAAACGTCAGTCTGCTACATTAACACAGCCTAACTAGTTCATCATCCAGAAAAATTATTAAACCCATGCAAATATTCAACCTTTTTTGCATTTTTCTAATACAGATCATAGCCTATTAGCAGCCCTGTGGTAAGTATCCACCGTTTCATATGCTGTTGAGTCATTCTTTGCTGCCCTGACAGCCCCTTCTGAAGAGCTGCAAATGCATACAGGCTACAATAAAACTGACATTTTCAAAACTTAAGTGAACAATTGCCACATGATTGCAATACTATTAAGATGGAGTTTTACTAAACCAGTCAAGAAAAATTCCTCCTCAAATAACATACTAAAAGCATGTTTATACTGAAAGTGAACTTCTCCACTGAACAAGACAAAAATAAAGTGTGAGTACAACTTAAGATGGTTCAGAAAGATGAAAGTTAGGAAAATTTTAGGTCTAGTATCCAAGAACCCCACTCCATCTTTGAATCCCACTCTGACCTCACTTACTCATCTGCTTACATAAGGAAAAGAACAAAAATCTATGTTTGATATTCCCTCCTAAATAGTAAGCATCTACATTTACAAGCAGCAATTGCCTTTGTAGTCTCCCAAAACAAATAAGAAAGCTACTTCCAGGAGTTACATGCACCCTTCAGCTCTTCTGTGTTCATCTGGTCTTTCTTGTATCCTCAATCACTTTGCTGTAGGTATATATTTTTAAATGACAGAACTAAGTTGTGAATTCTGAGCTTCAGTACAAGGAGGCAATGGACCTGATGGAATGGATCCAGAGGAGAACCGTGAAACAATTAGAGTGCTGTAACACCTCTGCTATGAGGACAAGCTGAGGGAACTGGGGTTGTTAAGCCTGGAGAAGAGAAGGCTTCAGGCAGATCTAATAGCAGTCTGCCAGTACCTGAAGCGGATTACAAGAAGGCTGCACAGGGACTCTTTGCAAATGCCTGCAGGGACAGGACAAGGGCAATGGTTTGAAACAAGAGCAGAGCAGATTGAGATTGGATGTTAGGAACAAGTTCTTTACCATGAGGGTGGCGGAACACTGGAACAGGTTGCCCAGGGAGGTAGTTGAGGCCACATACTTGAAGATCTTCAAGGTGAGGCTTGACAAGGCTTTAAGCAACCTCATCTAGTTGAGGATGTCCCTGTTGACCTTTGGAATTCCCTTCCAACCCAAACAAGTCAATGCAGTCCTAGAGACTAACAAAGACTATTAGAAGGTAGAGTTGATTGCTAATCTACCGTGAACAAACTTCTACTCCACAAAACTAATTAAAAGGAATGTACTGAAGTCACAAAGATACTAACAAAGTAATCTCTCTGGGCATATCAGAACATTTGGATACTTTTTCCTAGTGTCAGGAACCTGCCATACAAGCTCAAGAAAATAAGTGAACTAAGAACAACTCACTCTAACAGAGTAATAATAATCTGGGAGTAATTGATCATATTCTTTCTATATATGACTAACAATAAGGCAATGTGCATTCCATCTCTTTAAATGAAGAAAGATGATACACTCCAATAATGGCCCACAAAGGCAAACAATTCAAGAGGAAGCTTGTAAACATCCTAGAACTTCCATAAATTACCAAGAGGGGGTTTCCAAGTATGGATTACATATGGCCAAATGTTTGTTCTTCCCCTCCTCCAAAATACACAGGCTAGTGGAAAGGCAGAAATAGAACTGAAATACTTTACAATCTTTTCCTGTAAAAGAAAAAAAAAGTAAGCAAACATAGGAAATAACTGTTTTGCTTCTCTAAGCAACGAACTACAAGACACAAAAGTGTGTTTTCTTAAACAGCCTGCATGCATAGCACAGAATTGCCTATGAAAAGGAGACCCCAAATCAAAATGTCTAAACAAAAAAACTTGCTGGACAGCAGAGTTACCAAAACAGCCTTTTAAGTATATGAAAGAATTTTTCCACAGATTAATTGCAGGCAAGTACCAAATTCTCTGGAAGACACACTTCTGATTTTACCTTATGGTGATCCCTCAAGCAAAAGGAATTGTTTCCACAGCAGCACAGCTTTACTCATGATTTAACCAGGCTTATTTTGGTTCATTTTAAATTAACTTCTTATACTGAAATTCAATTCAAAACAAGTTTACTACTGAGTGCAGCCCTACAGAGAAGGAGCTGGGGATACTGGTGGATGAAAAACTGAATTCCGTTCTGAGCTGCATCAAAAGCAGTGTGACCAGCAGGTCAAGGGAGGTGCTTCTGCCCCCTAGTTGTGCTCTCATATAGCTCTGGGGCCTCCAGCATAAAAATCATAAATGCTTTGGGTTTGAAGGGACCTCCAAAGATCATCCAGTCCAACTTGATGACATAGACATGTTGGAGCAAGTTCAGAGTAGGGTGACAAAGATTATCAAATAGCTGGAACCTTATGGGAACATGCTGAGACAGCTGGAGTTGCTCAACATGGAGAAGGGAAGGCTCCAGGGAGACCTAATAGCAGTCTTCCAGCATTTAAATGAGGCCTACAGGAAAGACATGGAGAGACTCCCTATCAGAAAATATAGTCATAGGACACAAGGTAACAGTTTTGAATGGAAAGATGGTAGGTTTAGGATAGGTATTAGAAAGAAGCTTTTCAATGTGAAGATGGTAAGACACCAGAGCAGACTGCCTGAAGAGGTTGCAGATGCTCCATGACTAGAAGTGTTCAAGGTCAGGTTAGACAGTGCTTTGAGCAAGCTGGTCTAGTGGAAAGAGGTCCTAGTCATGGCATGGAAGTTGGAACTAGATGATCTTTAAGGTCCCTTTCAACTCAAACCATTTTATGCATTTATAACTTATTACTAATGTAGGTTTAACAGAACTGGTTTATGCAGAGACACAAAACAAACTGAATCTACCCAGAAATCTGTTATGTAAAGTATTTCACAATTCAAAGTGCTTCATACAGATACTTAACTAGGGTGCTTCTCCTGTTCTTAACGGATATGGCTGTAATTAGACCACAAGCTTTAAGTTACTTCAAAAGTTCATAGGTACAAAAAAAAAAAAAAAAAAAGAAAAGAAAATCACATGCAAGCTGTAAGAAAAGATAATGAAAGGAAAGCATCTGAAATTTACCACACAAGATAGTCAAGTCAGGAAGAAAAAAAAAGAAAGACTCGTGATGCTGGCATCATGACTAAAACTAGGTTTAAAGGGCAGGGAAAAAAAAGTTTAGCTTTCAGTGCTGGACTTTAACCCATATCAGATCACGAAAGCAAGACTTTTAGTAACTCATGTTCATAGCCTTTTGTAGACATTCTGCACCATCCAGCAATTTTAAATGCTCATAATGCTCTTGCTTTATTAAGGTAATATAAATGTTAGAGATCAGAAACTAGTAGGTTGGGGTTTTTTTCATTGAAACTATTGTCATTGCATTACAACTAAATGACAGAGAAAAATCAGAAATTAAACATATGCATGTACAGACAGTGTCCTGCCTCCCTAAAAAACAGAGTTCTCCCCTTCCTATCATAAACATTTCATAATTTCATTTGGATAGGAGAACCAACAGCCCTTCTCTTGTTAGCATACTTCTTCTTTTGAACTGTTTGAACTGTTGTTATTATTTTGCTCTCCTTTGGCCCAAGTCAGAAAAAAAAAGTCTGGGATATAAAAAGAAAAAAAAAAAGGTTTAATTGTTCCGTATTGAAGATTTGTATAAACAAAGAATGCTACACAAAAGATAACCAGAAACAATCAGGTGATGCTTATTAGCACCAAATTGATAGTGAATTTTCACTGATCTGTGGGTCCTCACAATGAGAAATAGTTGAGCCAGAAGACTGAATTAAAATGTACTTCTATAGAGTGAAAAATTCAGCAGTGTATCTGCCTCCAACACAAAAGCATCCATTTCTGAAATTCCAGATACCACTAGAGACTGCAAGTCAATGATTGAGCACATCAAGGATTCCCTTGATTTGTGTCTGCACATAGAGCAGGTACAGCATTTCTATTTGGTTTAAACCAAGAGAAATTGATTATGTATCACCATCATGTTGTCCAAACACAACTTCCAAAACTGTGATTAAACACTTTTGTACCTCCTGGGAACTTTTATACAGATTTACAATAAAAAGAGGAGGAAAAAAAAGAATAGAGAGGAGAAAATAAAGAATAGAGAGGAGAAAAAAAAGAATAGAGAGGAGAAAAAAAAGAATAGAGAGGAGAAAAAAAAGAATAGAGAGGAGAAAAAAAAGAATAGAGAGGAGAAAAAAAAGAA
>WAAF01008176.1:571862-754288 GCA_013400475.1 Tricholaema leucomelas
GGGAAAAAAGAATAGAGAGGGGAAAAAAGAATAGAGAGGGGAAAAAAGAATAGAGAGGGGAAAAAAGAATAGAGAGGGGAAAAAAGAAAAAAGAGGGGAAAAAAGAAAAAAGAGGGGAAAAAAGAAAAAAGAGGGGAAAAAAGAAAAAAGAGGGGAAACAAGAAAAGAGAAAAAAAGAAAAGAGGAGAAAAAAAAGAAAAGAGGAGAAAAAAAAGAAAAGAGGAGAAAAAGCAAGCAATTTTTCGGTTGTCTGTAATTCATGCCTTCATGGGCTAACAGCAGAAGCACAAGAGGCATCTATTGATAAATTTATCTTATTTAAGAAGATGAACTTAGAGTATAAACTGCCTGAAGTAGTATAAATAAAAAAATATTCAACTGGGGGAAGGGCAACTCTGTCATCCTGAGGATTTTATAACTAGATTATTTGTGTATTACCCTCACTGTCTAAAAATCCCACATGCAGGTTAAGAGTTAGGTGATCTGAATATAAACCTGTAAAAAAAAAGTAAAATATTTATCTTTGTGCCTTCTGTATTACACATTATTATGTTATCATTACACTTTCTTGACTCTAGACATTCAGATTCCGACTGTGTCTGGAAGGAAGCTCAGAAACTTGAAGATAAATGAAATAGAGATTATAAATTAACAGCCTCAGTCCTACAGCAAACAGCTTTACTTGGGGGGTAAAAATCACTGCCTACTTTTCATAGCACAACTCTTCATGGACGTTTTCCGTCTGAAAATTCCTTCACCTGGGGAAGCTATCACAAAATGGTGATTGGGCTAACTTCCAAAAAGGTGCTTTGACTCTGAAAATGTCACAGTATTTTTTGTTTTCTTTGATCTGTCTTAATGCACCTCTGAAGCTGCCATCCAACTCTGAAGGCATGGAACTGTGGAACTGTAAAATCTCTGTAGATACCACAGAGGGTGAGGGGGATGAAAAAAAAAAGAATGGGTTGGGTTGGAAGGGACCTCCAAAGGTCATTCAGTCCAAACTCCCTGCAGTCAGCAGAGACATCCTCAATAGATCAGGCTGCCCAGAGTCCTGTCAAGCTTCACCCTGAATATCTCCAGGGATGTGGCCTCAACCATGTCCCCTGGCAACCTGCTCCAGTGTTCCACCACTTCCGTGGTAAAGAACCTGTTCCTAACATCCAATCTAAACCTCCTCTTCTCTGGTTTGAAACCACTGCCTCTTGTCTTATCCACTACAGGTCTTTGTAAACAGTCCATCTCCATCCTTCTTGTATGTCCCCTTTAGGTACTGGAAGGCCACTGTTAGGTTTCCCCAGAGCCTTCTCTTCTCCTAACCCACCACCGTGATTGTTCACACTCATAATCTAGCACAACTATTTTTGTGTTCATTCCTTCCAAAACTACCATATTTGTAATTTTAAAGGCCACAGTTACATAAAAATTCATGAGTTAAAAGGTACTTGGAAACTAATGACGTGAAAAAGAAACCCATGGCTTCCTAACTTAATGCATCACCAGCAAGGTACAACTTCCCTGCCCTCTGGTTATTCCTCTCCTAAGAGGATGGCAGGTCGCAGACCTCCTCTAGAGTTTGATGCTGCAGCTTTGATGACACGTGATAATTGAAAGAAAATCCAAGTACCAGTATTTCAGGATGAAAAATGATCAGGTCCTGCCCACCTCAGTGACGTTAAGCACAAAGATGCCAGCTGATGCCCATCACAGGAGCAACTACTCTTAGCACTCTTAAGAGAGGTGTCATGGGTCTGTGGAGACTGTTCAAACAATGAAAAGCAGCAACGCTGGTTCTGACTCACAACAGCCAAGCTGAAGACATCCTAAAGGCAGCTTATATTTAGAAAAAGAAAGAGGGATTTACAAAGTGATGCAGTTCCCAAAACGTAACCTGCTCTGTTCGACAGAGGGCAAAGCAAAATGAAAAAAAGAGCAACACGCTTCCCTAAAAAATGGTAAATATTTCCCTGAACTTCAGACTTCATCAGGCTCAGTGCAACACAAGTGGATAATGAAGGCAGATGTTGTGAGTTTTACTTTCCCATTAGCAAAGCTAGTTCAAACAGAAGGCAGGGAACGCGGCGGTGGCTGTTTACCGGACCGTCAAGGTTACTCCTCAAACACTGTGTTGGAAGGAGCCCACTAGATCCGCTTAACGCTTGCTGGCCAGTTCTGTGCTGCTCTTCACCGGAGACTCTCCCAGAGGCACGCCGGGGGCACAGACACAGCGCGCAGCCTTTCGGGCCGCTGTCAGAGCAAAGCCTTCTGCTAGGGGTGCGACTACAGGACCAAAATTCACCCCGCTGCCCCCTCTCCCCCAGCCTCCGACGGCGAGAAAAGAAGGGATGCGCAACCAGACGCACCGCTCGTCTCACTTCAGCCGTCCGGTGGACGGCGCTCCGCGGTCGCAGAGCTCCGTGAGCTTCGGCAGAGGCCGTTCCCGCCCCGCGGCGGGTAAACAGCCTCCTCCTCTCGAGGGCGCAGACCCAGCGGCCGCGGTTCAACACCCCCAGGGCGCCCACGGCGCTCCCAGAGCTAAGGTCGAGGCGACATAGCGGAGTTAATCGTGAACTCGCTGCCCGGCTTCCTTAGAGAACTCCTTCCGCGGGTGCCGTGGCAGCCACCAGCCCCCACGAGGCAGGCGCGGGGCGCCCACGGAGGGAGCGCGGTAGGTGCAGCCCCCCCCCATCTAGCCCACACAGCCTACGACCCACAGCACAGAAGCTACCGCCCCCTACCTTCCCGCTGTTCCAGCTCTCCTTCTCTCCGCAGCGGCGCGAACGGTGCGCAGAGACCCGCGCAGAGCGAAGTAGCCTAGCCTAGCCGTGCCGTGCTCCACGGCGGCAGCCGCCGCGCTGCCAGCTCCGAGGCGTGAGGGCGGCCCCACGTGCGCCGGCTGCGCCAATCGGTGCTACCCGCGGGCCGCCCCCCGCCTCCGCCACCGTCCCGGGCCGTCCGCGAACCTACGGCCGCGGCGGGCGGCCGGCGAGAAGCGCGGCCAGGCCAGGAGAAAATAGGCGCGCCGGGATAGGATTTTGGTATCTCTGCAGCGGAGAAGACAAAGAAATCGAAAACGCTGTCGATTGCGGGCCGGACGCCTCTTCCGCGCCCACGGAGCCGCCGCGTAGCCGGACGGGTGGCGACAGCAGCAGCGCCGCACCGCGGAAGCAGGCCGCGTATCTCCGCCGGGGCGGCGGCTGGGGGAGGCTCCCGAGGGCTGGGTTCCACCGCGACCGGAGCCCCGTGCAGCTGGAGCGTGTGCTCGGCGGGAGGAGGTACCGGGTCGTAGTAGTTTAGGCGGACAAAGCTCCAGAATGAATTCTTAAGGCACCCTTTTAGCTCTCCCGTGAGTTTTGCAGCACTGAGCGTGCTGCGGATAGCAAAAACAAGTTCACACCTTGTGACGGAGTCCGGAGCACTCTGTGCGGTCAGGTCTGGGTCTTCGAAACTTCCCGAAGATAAAGCAACCCTGGAGAGCCTCAGGTCGGTCAGGTGCGGGAACCGCTGCTTAAGACCGTGGGGAGCTTCCTGAGGGTATTACGTTCTGCTAAAGCATCAGACATCAAATAAACAATAACAGAGGGCTGTTAATCCACGCTCAGAGGGTGAAACAACACAAATTCTTCTGCTGTAGTTTCCACTTCGGGTGCTAGAGAGATGTCCAGCTTCTGTTCCACATTGCTAGCATTGCTGTGAGTTTGCTGTGGCAATACTGGGAATGCAACGCTTGAAAACAATGAGCTGGTTAGTAGGAAAATAAACATTCCTAGCATAGCAAAATATTTCTGTACTTTATTTTTCAGTGTTTAATTGATAACGCTGTGTTCTTCCATGAATTGTAGTTCGTACAATTTCTGTTAGATATTAACAACCGAAGTTGGTTGTTTGCTTGGTGTGACTATTTTGATCCCATGGTTTAATCCAAAGGTTGTTGATGTTACACATTGGTAGTTGATCACTACTGCCTCATTTTTTTCAGCGTGTTATACTCAGTTTTATTGTAGTGCCTTTAGATCGCACTTAAAAATGCTTTGAGATCGTTTCAATCACTCATTAAATTCAATATATTCAGCATTGCTGTAGTGGAAACAGGCCAATCTACTTTTGTTTCGTTGTAAGCAGCAGCCTCTAGAAAGTGCCTTATTGCCTCCTTGTCTTATATATAAGTTCAGCCCCCAGTGCCTTTCAGTTTTTCCTGTGTTAAAAATAAATTTGCAGAAGACTGTGTGAGTCTGGCTGCCAGTAGACTTAAATGTCTCCTGCATCCATGGACAGCTGCACAGATAAGAAAACAGGGAAAACAGGCCACAGTTCTGAAAAGCAAAGTTGGAAACAAGGTTACTTTTTTTTTTTCCTGATGAATTTGAGCTGTTGAAACCTTCAAAGAGTTCATAGCAACCTCTCTTAAGAAGATAAACTTGAGAACATCCAGATATGTGATCCATTTTTATCTGCTATCTAAATACCAAGCCTTTTAAAATGTCATTTTCTAACTCCTCTGCAACCACACAGACTAGTAACACTGAAATGGGGATAGCCATTTCATTGCCTCATCCAGGAAACCATAAAGAAAACAGCCTAATATGCATTCAAGAACACTAAAAGTGACACTTTTTTTTAGCCCTTCAGTCTTTTATCACTTTTTTTCAGTCCTGGTATATTTTTGTAGTTCAATGAGGTTTCAGTTTTGGGAGGGAGGGGATTTTTTTCTCTATTTTTTTTACCCCCCGTGTGGATTCCTGCAGGCACTGTATTTCAGATAAGAGTAGAACTTCAAGTCAAGCTTTAATTTTTGTGCTTACTCAGACCTTTCAAGTGTCTTGGGTTTTTTGCTTCCATCATCTTTTGAATAGATAGCATTTAATTTCTGTAAATTGTTGCTGCTAGAAACGCTGAATTGTATTCCTGGGCTTTGGGTTATATTTAAGCATATAGCCTGTCATTTACAATGACTTGTCCTGTTCTTGTAAAATATTTTTTTCTGTGCCACTGGACTTGTCAGGCTGAGTGTCATGCTTGTGCTTAGCCATTGTTGTCCTACAACTGGATAAATGTTTTAGTTAGACAGATTTAGCACACCAAAACTATTCAGCAGACTTCAGTCTTTGTGCCAAACAGGTCTAGTGAAGCAAGCAGATTTATATAGTCAAGTAGCCCTAAACAACATAAGCAAAATCTATCAGTCACCCATGTAAAATTATTTGAGCTTTTGAGGGTTTTGACAAGTAATATCTGGTGGATTGAAGTGAATACTTTGGAGAGATTAATGCTGACAGCACTATTCCAGACTGCTTCGCAGAGCTTAGTCTCTTCATGGTAGAACAGGATGTCTACTTGTGTGTCTGCTGTCCCAACCCATAGTTCTTAGATAAGTACAAAGCAGCCTCACCTCTAGCCTAAACATTCCTTGCAGCAATCTGCAGACCCGGAGGCAGATCTTAAACCTGGGAAGCGATAATGTCTTAAACGATTCTAATTAGTTCTACCAAAGCACATCTCTGAGAGTTGGTGTTCACAGGGTTGAGATCCAAAGAACAAACTCCCAAGTTTGCCTGCATGTTCTGTAATCTTGTGGGAGCAGGGAGGAGGTCCAGATTCAGAAGAGTTAACTTTCCATCCATCCCAGCAAAAGAGAGATGTAAAAGAGATACTGGTAGATATCTGGGTCTGAGACTCCTGTGAGTATTCCAAAATGAAACTTATCCTCTGCTCCAGGAGCACATGAAGCTGTGGAAATGGCTTTTGTGCAAGATAGTTAAAATTCTATTTCAGATAATAAACTGCTGCTGAGAAGTATCACCTTAGAATTTAGGCCAAAGAGATATCATGTAGGCCTGGATAGCAGGAAATCTATTACAGCTATGCAGCTGAACCACCAGATGCCTGGGAGTGTCAAGGATAAACAGCTTAATAAAGGGCTAAGGAGCAGTATGTTTGCCATCCATATCTGCTCTAACTCTGCAGGACACCTGAAGTATATGGAAAATGATGTTCAAACATAGTATCTCAGCATGCATGGTATTTAAATATTGCATAAACAAAATGCACGAGGCTGCTGGTGACAAGTGCTGCCTTTATGCTTAATGCATAGGTAAAGTTATTAATTCACATGCTTTACAGGTGCAAGACACAGATGATGACTTGTAAGAAAGTGCATGGTACAGTGTAATGATGAACTATATGGAGAGGGCAGCTGTGCCCTGGGTTTGTGCATTTCTCAGGCTGCAGTGCTATGCTGTCACCTGAGTATGATATTCCTCTTGCTAATTGTTCTAGCTTGTCAGATCAGAAAACCCCACAAAGCAAATGAATTTTAAAAGTAATTGGGTGAGTCAGGGGATTGAGTGGATGGCAGGGGCAGACTCCAGAGCTGCTGGTGTTCCTGTTGCCTAGTGGGAAAGCAGCCAGCCTCAAAGAGTCAAGAGGTGGAGTCAATGGAGAGCTGACAGCAGGAGGGCTGGAATCTTTTGCAATGTAGGTAAAAGCAGAAAGTAGTCTTCAGTGATGAAGCAGTGTGTGTGCTGCATATCCCCAGTGTGTCATCTGAAGGACCATAGCTCTCTGCTTTACTTCAGAATGAAATTAGCAATATTGTTTTTTCTAATGATGAAAGAATGTATGCACGTGTAAGAAATGGACACGTTCGCATCTATACTTTTCTAAAGGTACAAATAAATATTTAACATAAAAGTATACTTCCCATCACCCTTGCTGAGTTGTATTATCTTCTGGATTTACAGAATATTAGCAAGTGTTGCTTAATGAAAAGAAATTGGGTGCAATCTGGTTTGGTCCACAGAATTAATAGTGTTTAGTAATGTTTGCAAGAGAAGCAGTGTGCTTTTCTGCACTGCAAAATTAATGCCTGTATTAATAGATACAGACTTCTTGTGAAAATAAGGACCTTAGAGCTGCCTTCCAATACCTGAATGGATCCTACAGGAAGGCTGCAGAGGGACTTTTCATAAGGGTCTCTAGCAATAGGACAAGGGGGAATAGTTTGAAGCTGAGGAGAGTAGGTTTATACTGGTTCTTAGGAAGAAGCTCTTTAGTACAAGGATGGTGAGACTCTGGAATAGGCTGCCCAGAGAATCTGTAGATATGTCCTTTCTGGAGGTGTTCAAGGCCAGGTTGGATGAAGCCTTAAGCATCTGAGTCTAGTTGAGAGGTGTCCCTGCCCATGGTGGGGAGGTTGAAGTAGATGATCTTTGAGGTTCCTTCCAAACTAAGACCATTCTATGGTTTAACAAATTGCTCCCACTCTTTTGTTACCATCTGAGGAGCATTCAAGAATTCTGCATGTCTTCCAGCAGCAGCAAATATTGGCTGCTAGTAAAGGAGGTACTTCTCTCTACTCTTTTGGGCTCTTCATTTCCTGCATAACAAATAGCTCCCCAAATACCTCCCCAAATACCTTCTTGAGAATATTCCATCCAAAACGATTTGGGCTGGGGAAGCAATCCAGGCTGACCAAACAACACTTTATAGAAAAGAGCCTGTGTATGAGATATTCTGCAGCAAGATCTCTAGGACATGCAAAGCAAAGCAAGTATTTCATCAAAGGACTTATCTGGCAGAATCATAAAACAAGAGCAAGAAATTTCAATACTTAATAGAAGTCCAGCATGTGGAGGGTGCTGTTCTACAAGATTGGTTTATCTTCCTTTACAACAGACAAAATGAAGAAGCACAAAAAGTCAAATAACATTTCATAATCATTTTTTCCCGTGCACTCTATTTCTTTGCTGATTATCTTCTTATGTTTATCCATTTCCTGTTTACATTAAAAGTAACTGCAAACTGAGGTCTCTAAGCCTCATCTCCAATTGAAAATTAAAATGTTTAAGTACAAGTGCTATCCAAAATAAGTAACCCATAATTTTAATCAAATTAAGGTAGCATCGAGATATACATAAGATAAATATCTGTATAGCTATATCTGTCTACCTATCTATAGGTATGTTTATGCATGTAGAATCCAAATCCCAAATTACTGAGATGCATCAGAACTCTCCACCTTCCTAAAATGAGGATACTGTAGTTAGTTGTCACAGAACATGCATGGACCATTTTAAAATAGCCTTGTAAGAATGAGATGATGAATGGTCTTCCATGACCAATGGCATATTGGAAAGCTTCCAGATACATAGCCAGGCAATGTGGAGCACAAGTGAGCCACAAAGGTTTTGGAAGCATTTGTGACATTTTCTGAAATAGTCTGAAAAGGGACACTTTTCTGAAAAGACATGAAATGATTAGCAGTGGGAACTTGCAAGGGGTCCTCATTATCAACACAGGCTGGGGATGAGATGATAAAAAGCAGTCCTGTAGAAATGGACTTGGGAGTTCTGGTGGGTGAGAAGCTGGACATGAGCTAACAGTGTGCACTTGCAGCCCAGAAGGCCAGTGGCAATCTGGGCTGCATCAAAAGCAGTATGGCCAGAGATGGAGAGAGGGGATTCTGCTACTTTTCTCTGCTCTGGTGATACTTCACCTGGACTGCTACTCCAGTCCTGGAGCCCTCAGCAGAGGAAGGACATGGACCTGATGGAGCAGGTTCAGAGGACCACAAAAATGATCAGGGGACTGGAACACCTCTGCTATGAGGACAGGCTGAGGGAGCTAGGGTTATTCAGTCTGGAGAAGGGAAGGTTCAGGGGTGACCTAATAGCAGCCTGCCAGTACCTGAAAGGGGCTACAAGAAGGCTGCAGAGGGAGTCTTTGCAAAGGCCTGCAGGGACAGGACAAGGGGCAATGGTTGAAATGAGAGATAAGTAGATTTAGATTGGATGTTAGGAACAAGTTCTTTAGGTTAGTGGAACACTGGGAGAGGTTGCCCAGGAAGGTAGTTGAGGCCCCATCCCTGGAGATATTCAAGATCAGGCTCAACAAGGCTCTGGGCAACTGATCCAGTGGAGGATATCCCTGCTGACTGCAGGGGGGTTGGGCTAGATGACCTTTGGAGGTGTCTTTCAGCTCAAACCATTCTATGATTACTGTGTGCTTATAGGACTTGGAAAACCCTAGCTCTTCATTAGATCTGGTTGGCTAAGTCACTAATTACAGGTCTCTCTTGAAGAGCAGATACAATCTCTGCATAATGTTTATGATTAGCAGGGGAGAGAGAGATGTCACATGCTGCACAGCTTAACGAAGTGTGTATGACATGACCACAGCAATTCTGGTGTGATTCATAGCATGGTATGGGGAAGGCAGCATAAAATTACCTATCATTTCCACAGCACTCCTTTCTGTTTGTCATCGCTAAAGAGTTAGTGTCATAGCTACTTGGAGATTACTCTTCAAGATTGTGGGACTGAGTATGAAATTCAGGGACTTTAGAAAGGTTGGAAACATTCATTCATACCAGAAATGTTAACAGCTGAGGACTTTTTTTTTTTTTCAAACTTTGTAGTCAAGAGTACTTAGAAAATGTATAGCATTTACTTGATAACCAGCCTTCATAGAAAAGTGGAGAGAAAACAGCACTAGATAATTTGCTGTGATGCCTGTACAAAGCACTTGTTTAATGTTTTATCAGCTCTGCGGTATGCTTTTCCTAAATCACATCCCAGATTATCTAAAACAATTATGTTACTTCCTTAGAAACAGACTTCTTTTTGTATTCATCTTGCAGTTGTGAATGAAAACCAGAAAATCTGAGGGGTTTGGGAAAGTTTTGTTCTCCCAGAGAACCATTTGGTTTATTTTATATTGTTACATTAAGTTAATTTTGTATTATTGCAGTGATTATAGACTCTGATTTTGCCTAAGGCGTAAAGCACTGTGTGGTTTCACAACTGAAACAGAAAATGTACATGAAATGTGTTTTCCTCTAGTTAAGTATTACATTTCAAACAGTTTGATAATGGGGAGGAGTATCTATAAAGCTAGATAACTGAAGCCACACTATATGCTAGAGGAAGGATTGAAAATAGATTGTTGAAAATTGTAGTGTTTTTATCAGTATGATATTCTGGCTTCACAATTATTTAGGAAGATGCAAAGTTTTCAAAAGCTCCTCAAAAGGACTTCTCTTTTTGCATATGAAAATTAAAAACTTAAGGTCATAGTTTGCCTTTCTGTTGGCTGTGAAAGGACTGAATGCTGTTCCTTATTTGTGCAGTTGTTTGGTTACAAGTGGAGAAATACATGCAGACATATATGCACACTCTAAATTCTAGTTTTCTGTGGGGAAAAAAAAACCACAAATTGTTAGCCAGGGTTTTACATTCAGTTTGAAGAAAAGTGTAGTCCTCTGAGAAAGAAATCCTTACAGCAAATTGCCTGTGCAATGGAATCCATATTTTATAACTCATTGTCACTGAAGTGAAAGCATCTCATGGACATGCTTCATGTCCAATTACAACTCAGAAACGGGACACTACTCTCTACTTCCTAAAGTCGTGGGAATAACTGTCTAGCTGGTTAAAGTGGGGTTTGAATAAGAGCTGTGGGAAGCACATGACTGCTTCTTTTCACAGAACCACAGAAACTTAGAGGTTGGAAAGGGACCTCCAGAGATCATCGAGTCCAACCTCCCTGCCAAGGCAGGATCACCTAGGGTAGTTTGCACAAAAATGCATACAGGTGGGTTTTGAAAGTCTCCAGAGAAGGAGTCTCCACAACCTCTCTGGGCAGCCTGTTCCAATGCTCTGTCACCCTCACTGTAAAGAAGTTTCTCCTCATGTTGAAGTGAAACCTTCAATGTTCCAGTTTGTAGCCCTTGCTCTTTTTCTTATTGCTGTGCACCACCAAAAAGAGATTGGCCTCTTCCACTTGACACCCACCCCTCAGATATTTGTATACATGGATCAGATCTCCTCCCAGCCTTCTCCAGACTAAACAGCCCCAGGTCTCTCAATCTCTCTCCAGAGGGGAGATGCTCAAGTCCCCCAGTCATCCTTGTGTCTCTCTGTTGGACTCTCTCTAGCAAGTCCCTGTCTCTCTTGAACTGGGGAGCCCAAAATTGTACACAGTATTCCAGGTGTGGTCTCACTATGGCAGAGTAGAGGGGGAGAAGTGTGGCCTACTGGCCACACTATACTTGATGCACCCCAGGATGCCATTGTCTCTCTTGGCCACAAGGGCACATTTGTTTCCCAAAACCAACCTTTTGTCTTTTTGAGATGAAAAGAGTGGGTTTAGTGGAAATTCACAGGAAAAGCCAGTTTAAATTCAGCGTTCTAAACCAATAAATGGAATTATGCCCGTTTTCATCAATTAACATGCATACTCTGTGAATGAAGGAATGGAGACCACAGATACCAAAAGCTGAATCTTCAAAACTGATCTCAAACTTCTTGATATCTCAGGCTTGAAGAAATATTTAAATGCTCGCTGTTGTGACTGAGTCTGTCAGGAGCGATAAGACACACAGTCTTGCAAGAAAGGAGCCTTGGAGTTCAGTCAGCTCCAACACTGTCAGTATCTCTAACTTTAAAGAGGTTTCACTGCATACAGTGCAGGACATGAGCCAACGGTGTGAGCCTGCAGCCCAGAAGGGCAATGGCATTCTAGGCTGCATCAAAAGCAACGTAGCCAGCAGATGGAGAGAGGTGGTTCTGACACTGTACTTTTGTGAAATCTCACCTGGAGTACTGCATCCAGCTCTGGAGCCCTCATCATAGGAAGGACATGGACCTAATGGAATGGGTCCAGAGGAGGGCTGTGAAGATGATCATGGGGCTTAAACACCTCTGCTATGAGGACAGGCTGAGGGAGCTGGGGTTATTCAGCCTGGAGAGGAGAAGGCTCCAGGGACACCTAATAACAGCCTTCCAGTATATGAAGTGAGCTACAAGAAGGCTGCAGAGGGACTGTTGACAAGGGCCTGGAGTGATAGGATGAGGGGAAATGGCTTCAATCTAGATTTAGATTGAATGTTAGGAACAAGTTCTTTACCATGACAGTGGTGGAACACTGGAAGTTGCCCAGGGAGGTAGTTGAGGCCCCATCCCTGCAGATATTCAAGGTCAGGCTTGATGGGGCTCTGGGCAACCTGATCCAGCGGAAGATGTCCCCGCTGACTGCAGGGGATTTGGACTAGATGACATTAGGATGTCCCTTCCAACCCAAACCATTCCATGACTCTATGGTTCTATGACAGTAGCAGGCACGTATAATTAATAGCTTTTGAGTTTCCTTTTGTATTTAAAGCAATCAATAGCAATAGCATAATACCCAGCCTCTCCAGTCATTTAAAAAATGTTGGGTGGAATGGCTTTGTGTATTTTCATAATGAATTAAATGCTCAATTGAGAAACGTGCACTCATGATTAGCTGAATAATGGCACCATTCCCTGATGGTGACTAGCCCTGGGGGAGCTAGTCAAACCGTGTTTATCAAAATAAGTAGCTATACATATATAAACACACACACATATATATGGCCTGAGAGCAGCCATGAAAAAAGGAGCTGGGGGGGGTATTGGTGGGTGAAAAGCTCAACATGAGCTGTATGTGTGCACTTGCAACCCAGAGAGCTAACCAGACCCTGGGCTGCATCAAGAGAAGTATAGCCAGCAGATTGAGAGAGATCATTTTCCCCCTCCACTCTGGAGGGTGGTGAGACCCCACCTTTGAGTATTGCATCCAATTCTGGAGCCCCTGTTATGAGAAGGATGTGGATGTGCTGGAACGTGTTTAGAGAAGGGCCATGAGGATGATCAGCAAGCTGGAGCACCTCTGCTATGGAGACAGACTGAGAAAGTTGGGGCTGTTCAGTCTAGAGAAGAGAATGCTCCAAGGATATCTTATTGTGGCCTGCCAGTAACTAAATGGGGCCTAAAGAAAGCTGGTGAGGGACATTTTAGGATGTCATGTAGTCATACATGACTGGGAGGAATGGAGCAAAAATAGAAGTGGGTAGATTCAGACTGGATGTTAGGAAGAAATTCTTCACCATGGGGGTGGTGAGACACTGGAACAGGTTGCCCAAGGAGGTTGTGGAAACCCCATCCTTGGAGGTCTTTGAGGACAGGCTGGATGTGGCTTGTGAGCAACCTGACCTAGTGTGAGGTGTCCCTGTCCATGGCATGGGGCTTGGAACTGGATGATCCTTGAGTCCCTTCCAGCCCTGACAAATCTATGATTCTATGATTTCATGTGTGTATATATATATATATATATACACACACACATGAGATAAAGCAACAGATGTTCCATTTGTTTGTTCTTTCAAAACTGGAATCTCATCAATACTGGGTACCTGAAATCATTTTACCAAACAATACAATCATCGGTTTTCTATAAATACTGAAAGTGCTGACTCAAGAGCTAAAGTCAATATACATAGACAATAATAAATGTATTTTTGAGGAAGATGTTAATATATTATACAGCATCTCAGAGATTCATAGAATGGTTTGGGTTGAAAGGGACCTTAAACATCATCCAGTTCCAACCCCTCTGCCATGGTGTAGTGGAAATTAATAATCTGTTATGAATTATGACTATTAATTTCTGTCTGAATATTATTTTTTATTAATAATATTTTTAAAATCGGGAAAATTCCCTGAGGTTCTTTGTATTTTTGGTCGACAGGAAAGTAATTGCACAGAATTAAACAGCTTAAACAACCAGAACTTGGAAAACAGTAACGCAAGAACAGGAAAAATTCTAGCTATGCCTATTGGAGTCTTGGCATTCACTCCAGCATATGTACTCACGACTCTTTTGGTCCCTGAGTAAGTCTCCTGTAAGAAAGACGCTTTCAAACTCGTGATAATCCCGGGGTAAAATACAGGTATTTCAGGCAGAGGGGAGAGGTGCTGCTAAGCTGGCAGGTATGAGCTGCATACACGTGGCTGCCTTTAACGAGCCGCACACGAGGAGACACAGGATGGCTCCGTGCGCACAAAGGCTAATGTAGAAAGGCATGGTGCAGAAAGGCAGGATACAGAAAGGCAATGCAGAAAGGCACGGTTTCTAAATCATCTCACTTTATATACTTGATTTTGAAATCAAACTGGCCAATAGGCACTGGCACCCTTGTTCTGGTCAATGAATTCAAAGCTTAGTGCCTCCTTTGACTACGCAGGCACGTTGAGGGCATCACAAGGCACCTGACACGAGGTGCTAAGCCCCTTAGCCCTCAAGGCTTTGCTGGGGCAAAACCCTTATTGTTTGCTCATACACTCACTTCTGCACCCCAGCACAACAGAGGGAGAGCAAGGGTTAAACCTGTCTGGAATGATTTATGTCCTACCAGGACACATGGTCAGGGACAGCACCCACTAGACCAGGTTGCTCAAGGCCTCATCCAACCTGGCCTTGAACATCTCCAGGGAGGGGGAATCCAGAACCTCCCTAGGCACTGTTGCAGTGTCTCAGCACCAGATTTGATCATATATAATGGAAATGTAATTTAAAAGTTAGTAGTCCTGAGGATTAAAAAAAGAAGAGTGACTTTTCCTTCCTGTTAGAAAAGGAATTTCTCTACACATCAACCTATGGCCAGCAACATTAGCTCTCCAAGGTTATTAACTTCTCATGTACTTGGAGTTTGCTTTTCTGAATACTCAGAAATTAAAGTGTGGTTTGTTTTGAAAATCTTTCATTGACACCATCTTAAACAAATAGAAAAAGTTTTGGGTATTTGTTGTGTTTTCTTGCTTTTCTCTTTAAAGCTAAATCCGTTGCTTTTTGACGCTAGGAACAGAAAGAAAATATCCATATTATGAAACTTCTGTCTCTTAAAACTTGATGTTCTATAGGGGGGGAAGTAGAACAAAGTAAAAGGGTAACTGAGGAAGAGAAGATCATGAAATTATAATTTCATGTTAATATCCAAATGCTAGTTTTAAAAGTTAGTGTTCCATGAGTGAGAGAATATTGCTGCAGCTAACTTGTGCTTTTCCACTGCATAAGCAATGTTAATGACAAACATTCTGCAGAGTGTGCTGTGAAATGTGCATTTCAGCTTCACTGTGTTCTTGCAGCTGACTAATTTCAGTGACATTACTTTTATTTTAATCCTAGAATTGGAGAATTGTATTGGTTGAAAAAGCTTTTAAGATCAAGTCCAGGCATTACTTAAATCTACGAAGTCTTAGCACTGCACCTCTGCATTTTTAAAGCACCTTGAGAGATGGGGATTCAGCCATTTGCCTTGGGAGGCTATTTCAGTGTTTGAGAACTCTTTCAGAGAAGAATATTTTTTCTACTATCCAAGCCAAACCTCCCGTGACACCTGTGGCCCTTTCCTCTTGTCCTGTCACTCATTACTAGGGAGAGGAGGTCAACACCCAGATCTCTACAGCCTCCTTTCAGGTGATTGTAAAGAGTTAAAAGGTCTCCCTTCAGCCTCCTTTTCAGAAGGTTAAACAACCCCAGCTCCCTTCCATGCTTCTCACCAGACCTGTTCTCCAAACCCTTCACCAGCTTCATTCCCTGGACATGCTCCATCACTTCAGTGTCTTTTGTGTAGTGAGGGCCCCAAACTGACCGCAGTACTCAAGGTGTGGCCTCACCAGTGTTGCTACAGGGGGACGATATCTTCCCTGGTCCTGCTTGCCACACTGTTCCTGATAAAGGCCAGGATGCTGTTGGCTTTCTTGGCTACCTGAGCACACTGCTGGCTCACACTCATCTGGCTGTCAATCAACACCCCCAGGTCTTTCTCTACTGGGCTACCTTCCAGCCACTCTTCCACATGCCTGTAGCATTGCATGGGATTGTTGTGACCCAAGTGCAGGACCCAGCACTTGACATTGTTGAATTTCATACAGCTAGTCTTGGCCTACCAGTCCAGCCTGTAATCCTCTAATCTTCCCAAAATGTGTTTTGTTTGTTTGTTTTGGGGGGGTTGTTTGTTTATTGGTTTTTAATAACATAAATATTTCCCTTGAAATATTTCTAAGACAGGAAAAAAAAAAACATTTTTCTCGTCAGCTGAAGTTTTTCATACATATAGAGGATTAAAAGCCAAAATCACTCTCCTGTTGCTTCCAGCCTATAGGCCAAATCCAAAAGGCATTTCTTTTCAACTGGCATCTTTTGTCTGGATGGCTTTAATAGTCTTCTGTGCAACAGTGCAGATGTAAGTACTTATGATGATAAAGCCTTCTCGCCAAGATAATAAGGAGTACACTGCAGTAATACCTAGCCTGAAATACAGAAACCCACACTATGTCCTGTAAGAGGTTAAGGAAGTTTAAATGAAATACATTGAAAGCTTTATGTATTTCAGTCTATTTTGGAGAAAACTTTTGATTTCAAAGTGCTCAGCAACCTATGATTTTGTTCTCAGGTGTTAATATTGAAAACTCAGAGTCAGGGAATAAGCATTTAGCATAATAAAAAGCTAAATAAAACCAGGGAAAAAGGTTTAGGAGAGTCAGGGTTTTGTTTGTACCCAAGCCCCTGCATCCGCCTTAATTTAAAGGGGATCCTTGTGCCCTTGAATCACCAAGTGCTGCAGATTTGAATACAGGTATGAATACAGAGAGCACATACTATCACATTTACATCTGCATGCTCTGTGAGCATGTGGGCTGCTACTCCAGATTGCCTGCTGTTTTTCTTTTCCTATAGCTACATGGAACGTTGAGAAAGGTTTTGGCAGCTGGTTCCTAAGCTCTGCTGTTTCTGAGCTCAGCTTTGCAAAAAGGCCTCTGATAAAGAACCACATCACTATCAGGGCAGCCTTGCCTTTTAGCTCAGTCATTCCCAACGTGCTTTTTTGAAACCTTTCTGGTCCACAGCCCAACAGAACATGAGGAATGGAGCTCTGCAGCCAGTGAAAAGTGTGCCCTGTTTCCTGCTCTCCAAAAACCACAGTGGTAGGCAGGGAGCAGAACTGGCAGTGCAGGCTGTGCATCTGACTGCCAGATGTCTGCGTAATAACCAGACACCTACACCAGGGGTTATATGAACCCTGAGAAAGATACTGTCTGAGATCTGCAGAGTGGCCATCAGTGAAGGAAGAGCTTCCAAACGGACATGTAAATCTGTGCTGAGTTCCTCTTTATCTGCTAGAGTAGAGAACTGACATTTCTGGCAGGCAGTGAACTTATCATTGGCTGTCACCTGACAAAAATCAAGAGGTGGTATTCACTAGTTCAAAAGCTCTTGCCTGTCATCTCTATGAGTGGTAGATACAGAAGACATCATCCCTTGTGTTTTCTCCCACTAGTAATGTCTGGGTTACGTACATGGCACTGCTTTTAGTATCTGTTCCTCTATATTCTCAATTCTTCAACAATCAGCACACAGAAGAGGGAAAATCACTTACTCAAAAACCTGCTTGAACACCTCCAGGGAGGGTGACTTTCCCAGTGCCCTGGGCAGATCACCCCCAATGTTTGCAAATGCTTTCAGTGAAAAAATACTTCCTAACATCCAGCCTGAACCTCCCCTGGTGCAGCTTGAAACCATTTCCTCTGGTCCTATCACTTGCCACCAAGGAGCAGAGGCGGCCCCCTCCTCGCTCCTAGCTCTCCCCAGAGAGTTGAAAAGAGCGATGAGATCTCCCCTGAGCTTCCTCTTCTCCAGACTGAATGGAGGGGCTCCCTCAGCCTCTCCTCATAGGCCATGTGTTCCAGGCCCTTCACTGGCCTCCTTACCCTTCTCTAGATGCTGTTGCTTTGTAGTATTCACAAAATACTTCAAAAATCAGTAGTGAAGAATTCAAGCTGGATAATTAATTTTACTCATTGCATTGGGCAGCACTGAAAGTTACTCCCAAAATTATGGTTTGTTTTTAACAGTTGGGAAATGACATTTTGTGTTATGACAAGTCAGCTAGGAAGAAAAATTGTGTAGAGAGAATAAATATACAATGCAATCTTTAGTTTAACAAATATATCAAAGTCATGATGAGGTTGGACTAGATGACCTTTGGAGGTACCTTCCAACCCCAACTGTTCTATGATTCTATGTTTAAAATGATGCTTCTGCTTACAAAAATGCCACCTTGCCAGCATTTGATTCCCATGTGAGGAATAATTAATTCCATTAATACCCAGTTTTGCTGTCTGTGCTGAGAAAATGCTTGTTGACATTACACTGTGTATGAAACCTCCCTTCTTGAATGTTAAAAACATGCTTGGTTAATGTGCATACAGGAGCCTGTGGTTTGCTTTCCTTCAGAAATGGAGAGACCTGCAGGCAAGAAGCAATTGCTTTAAAAACATGGTAATTATATAAAGAACAGACACATTCCTGAAGAAATGAAGAATGGGGCAGTAGTCTGGTTCTGAGGTGGGGGAGGGGAAGAAAAAGAGGTAGAATCTGCAGCAGGCTGTCACTATGCTGCAGATGTGCAGTGGGGGCTGAGAGAGGTGAGATGATCAGCCTGGAAGGAAAATTGGGCTCTTGTGGAGCTGGATGCTGTGTGTGAACCCATATGAAGATAAAGGTGCTGAAAGACGTGGTCAGGAGAAGGAAAGTGGATGAAATGCAGGGTCAGAGTTGTGCATGTATCCCTCTGGAGGGAAGATGGGAACCAGGCTTGGTCAGGCATTGGCACAGGCTGCCCAGGGAGATGACGGAGTCACCATCCCTGCAAGTGTTCAAGAAAAGTGTGGACATGGCACTTCAGCACATGGTTTGGTGGCCATGGTGATGCTGTGTTGATGGTTGGACCCAATGATCTTAGAGGTATTTTTCAACTTTAATGATTCTGTGATGCTAATACAGAGTTCATTTTCAGTGAAGTTTAACAAAAGTGTATTTTCTATTGTTTTAAAATCACAGGACAAAACGTTGTAATTTCTGCTCAGATAAATGAGAAGCATTTCAAATCAGAACGGTTGTGTTTTTTTTAAACTCTCTTTTAAAAAATATATTGTGTCTGACAAAAATAATTTTGATATGTGGTCATTCTTTGAGAACATTTCTTACCTAGCCTTCAATGATGATAGGAGGGATATGGGGGTGTATTCCAGTGAGAAAGCCTAGATGCTTGTCTTGTAGGCAGCTGAACTCCGTATTGCAGATTCAGGTTTCTGAAGGAGAAAGCATGGATGTGCTAGCTGTTCCTCTAAAGAAGAGAGGGCTAAGAGATGTAAGCAAAGGGAAAGAGGAAAGAAAAGATCTGCTTTTTGTTTGCTTGCTCAAAGACAGTCTGCTAATCTGACCTATCTGTTCTAGTAAGAGAGAGGAGAGAACTCTGCACGAGTTCCTTGCTGACTCTTGGAGACTGGCATGGGCATCTGAAATCAGCATCTGTACCTACAAACAGAGCTGTTTTGCATGCTTCTGTTTGTTAGGCAGACTGAGCACCACACACAACTTAATGCTTTTAGGCTTCCATGCTACCGAGAGTTGCTTCTGCATGTTAAATTCCTCTCCCCATGTCAGGATTTCCACTGCAGGCCATCAGCACTTAAAAGCCATGAGAGCTTGGTGAAGTAGTGCTCTGTCTATGTTTCACCCTGTAGCTTGGGCTGAACTATTGGAGTTCCTTTGTCACTCAGTGATCACTCCTCAGCTGAGAGAGCAAATGAAGAAAAGGAGAGGAACCCATGGGCTGAAATGAAAAGAGATGCAATGAAACTGCAAAAACAAAAAAGCCTGCAAAGTCATAGTTAGTCCAGCAAAGCTACAGCGGTCACAATCAAGGGGAAGGGACTCCTTGGGAACAGGAGAAGGAAGGGGGGGGGGGGCACATAAGCAAGAGAAGAAACCCCAGCAGAAGGCTCTTCTATCCTCAGCCAAGTTCCCCCTTTATAATGAATATGACTTTTATGCTCAGGCATACACCTGAGGCCAGATCAGTTCAGCTGCTCTGGCTGATTCCAAGCTAATGTCCTGCAGACTGGCTGCCCTAGGATTCTGTCCCAGCAAAGCCAGGACATGCTCTCAGCCTGTTCCCAACACACTGTGATACCTTTGGAGAAAAACAGAATATTCTGTTGGGGAATTTGCTGCCAAATTTGGAGGTGTGTCTTGGCCATTCTGGAAGTGGGAAAGAGAGAACTGAGATTTGGAGAAAAATGTGAAAAGGCACGTGGGATTGACAAGGGGACAGAGAAACAAAACCGAACCCTCTAGAGCATCTTCTGGCACCAGCCTATACTGCAGCATCAAGTGCTGGATTCCTTGGATTGCATTTTACATCTATCTGCACAGAGCAGATTGCTACCATGTACAGTTCAAATCTTGATGAAGGATGGGGAGAATGTATGGCTCTGAGTGGCTGAGAAATTGTCGTATTTCAGCTATTCCCTTATAGATATCTGATGCAGGCATCCATAGCTTGAGAACAAAGACCTGTGCATGTCAATCAGTTGGTGGATATCTGGAACAGTAAGGTTCCCTCAGAAAAGAGAGAGCTGTTTTTCATCCTGCTTCTGTGTGGCTTTTAGCTGCATGTAAGGCTAGTTGGAACTGAAGTGGAAAGGGAGAGGAGGGTCACAAAATGGCTGTGTGTCCTTGGGGATGCTTGTGCAGAAAGAAAGTATTGTTGTCAGGTGGATATTACTAACACTATGAAAACAGACTAATAAGCACATCTGAGCCCGTGATAGTATGGTGGAGTAAGACATAACTGTTGAGGAGGACAACAAAATTACCACTGATTTGCCTTAAAGAAATTCTCTCTCAGTGCTCCAGACTACCAATGCAAGGACACGTTTTCACAGAAGCAAGGCAAGCAGTCTCCTCACCGCTCCCTTCAACCCAGTGCCAGGGGGCAGAGGCTGTTCACAGCAATTGTCTCTGCTTCAGCAAGGAGTACCACAATTCCTCACACTCCCTCTGCTATGCTGCTATAATTATCTCTCAGAACCTGATGACTAATTTGAAGCCAAGCATTCCTAGAGGCTGCCCAACTAACATTTAAGTATATTTTTAGATTTTTTTTTTTTGTTGGAAACCAAATTAATGAAACTCTGGTAGTTCTTACTACCTACCTCCAAAACACACTCTGGATTCAAATGCAGTGGCATTTGGTTCCAGCTTGGATTTATGAAAAATGTTTTATCCTGGCTATAATAGGCTGCAGTTTCTATAATTGGGCACCTTGCATTTCATTCGTGCATTAAGCTGAATAATTCAGAACTGTGTTGCTAATAAATCTTTGCCTTGAGCTTCTGTGAGAATAAATTGCGTACCTGTTTCCTACAGACCTTAAATTAAGACATCAAGATACTACATGGGAAGAGAAATTAGAAATCTGTGTCAATCAGTAAACAACCTTTTTTCCTTTGGCTCACTTGGCAGACAGTGAGGTGAGAAATTAAAGGTTAAAAAATATTTTTCCTTCTAAATCCAAGTAAAAAATAATGTCTTGTAGTGAAAAATTAAAAGAATTCATGGGGTACAACAGCCTAGTGGGTCACAGTTTTTAAAAGCATCTGTGCAACCTGGTTGATTCTATCATTCTATAAATATTTTCCTGCAGCAAAGGCAGGACCTTTATCTTCCTAGCATGTATGTGTTTTTCCCCAGAGGATATCTAGGAGATTGATATTCCTCTGTGTAATACAGAGCAGTCAGAGTTCCTTCTGGATACAGGCTGCAGGCATGCAACCTTGAGCAGCTTACACTCCACTGAGAGCAAAATCGTGCCTTTCATATTCCTTGAAAGCACTTGCTCTTCTGTGACCCAGAAGCAAGCCTTCTGTGGTCAGAAGAAATTTATATCCAGATATTGAAGCTCTGCCAAGAGCCCATTTCAGAATACAGAAATAGCTTTTGAAGTATGAGTTCATCTAGGTGCTTTGACATCATCTGATGGATTCACAGCTTCTGGGGCCATTCTTGTAGGGAAGAGTATGGTCATCTCAAGTCAGTCTCTAATATAAAGGCTTAAGCATAAAGCACCACAAGTAAAAAAATATTGATAAGAATCTTTTTCATATGGTAAAAGACAATAAGAGAGGATCATTTTTGGAAGGTGGTTTGGATGATAACTATTAAACATCAAATTTTGCTTCTAAAATTACAGCTTAACTGATCTGCCAGAATCCAAAAGGGGAAGGACCATATAAAGGCCCAGGTTCTTGTAACCTCCTCTTGTGCACAAAGCATCAACTGCTGCAGGGTTTAGACATCCCTTTGTACTAACCTTGTGTAACCTTCCTTGTATTTGAATTTGCAGCTCTGGCCTGAAAAACCAAATGAAACACACAATAAGAAAACTCACAGAAAAAGTGAAACTAATGAATTGTATAAAAAATAATTGTATGCAGAACTGGAAAAAGTTCTGAACCACTTCAAAGGCAAATTAGATGTTTTAATTTTTAATTTCATTTTAATGGTGTAAAACAAAAGTAGCAGGCTAACAGAAAGGAAGTTTCCCCTCTTAATATCTTGAAATAAATCTGTAAATGCATATGTTATCATGCAGGATTAACTTGTTTGGTCTCCAGATAATCATACTCTGTTTCCTTTTAATCAGGTGAAAACATTTTTTGTATGCCACTCTTAGGAAGATAGATTATAAATTATATGAAGGAATCCAATGCCTGAAGGGGGCCTCCGGGAAGGGTGGAGAGAGATTGTTTACAGAGGCCTGCAGTGATAGGAAGAGGGGTAATGATTTCAAACTAGAGAAGAGTAGGTTTAGGTTGGATGTTTCAAACAAGTCCTTTACCATGAGGGTGGTGGAACACTGGAACAGGTTGCCCAGGGAGGTGGTTGAGGAGATATCCCTGGAGATATTACAGGTGAGGCTGGACAAGGTTCTGAGCTACCTGATCTAGTGGAGGATGCCCCTGCTGACCTCAGTAGGGTTGGACTAGATGACCTTTGGAAGTCACTTCCAACTCAAACCATTTTATGACTCTATGGTTAAATACAGATCTCAATCTCCTAAACCTAAATTTTAAACAAACCAAACCAAAACAGAAACAAAAAAGCTTTGTATTTAGTACTTGATAATGTTGTCAGCTATCATTTCAGGTAAACTGCCTGTAAAAAAGACAACTGTTTTATTTGTAATAGTTTTAGCATACACATCTCACGTTTGACAGCTCCATGTGTCCTGTGGGCACTACACTTGATTACATCACTGCCTCTATTACACCAGCACTTGGTATGACACTGGGTTCATGCCTGTGCTTGTGACACATAAGCAGGAGGTAACTGCAGTGCTTCTGCAGAGGATAAAGGTACACAACACACATAGGTCACATGCAGCCATGCTAGAACAGCTCAGCACTTCAGCAGCAAGAAGTAGATGGTGCACTGTACAAATGACGATGCTGACAAGTGTTACAAGACAGACTCAGTTGCTAGAGAATTCCCACAAACCCATTAAAAGTAGTGCAAGACAAAATTCCTGTCTATTCAAAGGCAGATTTGAAAACTGTCATTTATACCAAAGTGGACATTCACTTCACTAAAAATCTGCAATGAGAGCCATCAAGCATGTATAGCTTAGGTTGGACTCGATGATCTCAAAGGTCTTTTCCAACCTGGTTAATTCTCTCATTCTGTAATATTGGAAGTATGAAACATTTAATAGTTCAAGTATAAAATATCTAGTAGTATAAGTCTTTCTGCAAAGTAATCTATTCATGGACGAGGATGCCAGCTGGTATTCATCTGATATACTTCCAGATGCAGATTAGCTGGGTATTAGTCAGCAGTATTTTAGAATCATTAACCCCTCAAAAGCTGTTAGGAAAGGCATAGTATGCAACCCTGCTTTGTCCAGCATTCATTTTCTCAAGACTTTCTAGACAGATTTTTGTAATTTCACAAGTATGAACATTTTTCTTTCCCACCTGTCAGATTTACAAACTCCATCTGGAACCTGAAAAAAGCAAGCTGTTCGTTCTCTGCTCTCTCCTTTCTAATGAGAGCTTTGCAGACAGAGCTAGGCTGACAGTTTGGATGATGCAGAAGGAAAGCTGCATGCAGTCCTGCTCATTCTTCCATAACTCTATTGGTGCTATAACACAGAAATGAAAAATAAAATCTCGTGTCTTTGGCATTAAAGAAGGTGTATGTGACTCCACTGCATTCACAGGTGTATACTCGGAGTAATAGGATGTCACTCCTTACAGAATCACAGAACCTTAGGGGTTGGAAGGGACCACCAGAGAGCATCAAGTCCAACCACCGTTTCAAGCAGGATCCCCTAGGGTAGTTCACACATGAATGCGTCCAGGCAGATTTTGAAAGTCTCCAGAGAAGGACACTCCACAACCTTTCTGGGCAGCTTGTTCTAGTGCTCTGTCAACCTCTCTGTAAAGAAGTTTCTCCTCATGATGAGATGAAACCTTCTATGCCCCACTTTGTATCTGTTGCTCCGTGTCTTGCTGCTGCTGACCACCAAAAAGAATTGGCACCCACCCCTCAGATATTTATAGACATTGATCATATCCCCTCTCAGTCTTGTCCTCTCCAGACTAAGCAGCTCCAGGATTCTTAGTTTCTCTTTGTAGGGGAGATGTTCTAGTCCCCCAACCACCCTTGTGGCCCTTACAGCGTTACTGCTCCTGAGTATAGCCTGAGCTGGTTGGTTTATTAGTGGATCTCATTTTATTACTTTCTCCAGATGCCTACAAGCAATAATCCAGCATCTATTTCTTCATTTGCATCAAGAAATAAAAAGGTCTCTGAACAGTTTCAACCAAAAAAGGAGACTGCTTTAGGAGGATAGAATGTCTTCCTTCCAGGAAAAATATACCTGTCTTGATGTGTCCACAGAGCATTTTTGGAATATTTATCTGTCTATTGAACTCTGTTGTGAGCATTTCACAGTATTTGTGAAAAAAAAATACATTATGAAATCACAAAATAAATAGGAAGGGAAAGATGGCTGTCATCCCAAATGACAAGCTCGTAGCAGCTCTGCTATTTTGGGGAACTTCCAAGCATCGGTTACCTCCCATATACATGGCTGGAGTTCTGACTTTGAAAACAGACAATGAAATGTAAATGCACCCAGCGTTCTGAGATACAACAAGTATTAACAGTTTCACATTAAAAGCATATTGGAAAAATAAATCAAATCTGCACTGGCATCTGTTATTTTAGCTTCTCGGTTGATGTGTTACAGCTAGAAAGTGTTTTAGCTTTTTCTGTCTAAAAACAGAAACTGAAAGTGCAAATATTCTTTTATTAAAGAAAGCTATAGAATAATTGTTTACAAAGGTGAGATAAGAGGTAGTTAGAAGATGCTGCCTTTACTGTATTTGGTGCAATGTAGCACAAATGTCCAACCATGAGAAAAATAATAAAGAAAATCTATCAATGATGAAATGCTGTAGTCTGCATTTCCATAATGTGAACAGAGCGCAGGCTGGCAGGTAAGAGACAAAACTGGAATTGTAATGGAATGTTACTTAACTCAGTAAATAATAAGCAAAGCATTAATATACATCATATTTCTCCATTTTCTTGTCATGTGAATTATTGGATGTGGAAAGAATTCATACAACTTCATTCCACAACAGCTGTGCTGTTCCTGGACATCACACTAGCAGTGAAACTCGGCAGGGTGAGCAGTAACACCTTCTGAACCACCATGAGCCTGCACAACGCCTGCCTCTTTAAAGAAAGATGGGAATGTTGTTCTTTTTCATGGTTTGCCAAGATTCCTAGATTTGGCTGCAAAATGGAATGTAAGACTCCAAGCTGCTCAAGATAAAGATTCTTATTAAAAGCTATTCATATAGGAAACAAGACTTTTTTTTCACCTTAGGAAAATGGGAAAAAAAAAACCCAAAATGAATCAAAACAAAACTCCATTTAAAATAGAAAAAAAAGATAATTCAAACATTTTTTTTTCCATCAGTGAAATATTTTTTCATTTTCTATTTTTATTTATCTTTCTTCTGAGGAAAGCATGTGTATATGTGTATGTACATAAGCACTGCAGTCTCTCTCGGGGCAGAGGGAGTAGAGCAGCACTAGAAGTGGGTAGATTCAGACTGGATGTTAGGAAGAAGTTCTTGACATGAAAGCGGTGAGACACTGGAACAGGTTGCTCAGGGAGGTGGTAGAAGCCCGATCCCTGGAAGTTTTTAAGGCCAGCCTGGATGTGACTCCGGGCAGCCTGATCTAGTGTGAGGTGCCCCTGTCCATGGCATGGGGCTCGGAACTGGATGATCTTTGTGGTCCCTTTCAACCCTGACAATTCTGTGATTCTATTGGAAATTTTTTTCCTGTGATTCAAAAAAATTACTGTTCTTTGAAGAATCCTGTTAAAATGCTGAGTTTCATTTCTAAGCCCATTTTCTCATTTTGTTTTGTATATAGAAGAGGAGAGAAGAAATTTCTTTTCTATTTGTTTTGTGTGCAGAAGAGAAGAAAAGAAATTTCTGTTTGCTTTGTATAGAAAAGAGGAGAGAAGAATGTTCTGGAAAGGAACTTATGGAACCTGTGGCTACTGTCTAAAACTGCTGCTTTGTATTTTTTGACTTTGTCAATAATATGTAATGTGAGCTAATGTCAATAATATATAATATGAACTAATGTGAATACGTGAGCTAACAAGACTCTTAAGCAAACTGCATTTCCCCCTCTCATATATCAGGTCTCTGAAGCAGTGGATATAAACACCTTTCAGTTATGCATACTTCAATATCCTCTTCCACGAACAAGGATTGATATATTGTTAGTTAACTTCTAACAATCATCAAGTAGTAATTTGGTAATTAGTCATTTGCAAATTGCTGATGTTTGGTGTGAGTTCTCTTAAGAGGTCTTCCATAGTGTGTAGCCTACTATACAGATAGGAAAAAAAACATTAAGAAAGGACATTTTAAGATTATTTGCCATTAGTTTCAGTATAAATGTCACTCCCATCTTAGGTACCATGGCAATTAACATTTGTGGAGGGCAGGAACAGACTAATAGAGTAAATCAGGCTCTGGTTTTATTGAATGTCTAAAAGGTCAGACGCCCTTAGGGGATTAAACTTGATTTGTTCAGGCAAAAACTTATTCTAACATTCTATATAATTCAAGGATTTAGTTCATCAGCTGCACAGCTTTGTCATACTACAGGTTACCTTTTCCAGCTCACATTTTATTAGGAGAGGTGATAACAAAAAAAAGTATAAGAAACAACAATTTGTGAGCAATCACGATAGATATGTACTATAAATGAGTACTATTTCTTTAGTAATTTGGATTCTATTATCCAAGGGAATAGTTTTACTATGTTAATATTTAAATACAACTCCGTTTGGCTACAGAAATGAGTAGTATTAATTCATATTTATACTTCCCTTCCAAGAGACATTGAAAATTTAAATGCAGTCTGTGTAATTTAAAAACTAGTTTTGCAACCAATCTTCCTTGTACGCAAAGAAATGACACTTTTCAAGTGCAATATAAAGGCCATTCAAATAAAATTTTTGTTTTCCAATAGTTTTCCTATTTTGTTGTCTATTTAGTTATTTTATGAGTGCACACTCATATATTTTTCTAAGTGAAAAAGCCAAGCTTTTTTTTCTCTAGGTGCATCTCATCTGTCACCCCAAATATCACCCCAAATTTATCTTTGTTTAGCAAAACCCTTAGACTAATGTTTAAAATTCAGCAAAGCTTAAAAATACTCTTTTTTAAAAAATTCCATTCTGAAATTAATTTTTTTTTTTCATTTAGAAAAAAATCCAGTCAGTTCAAGGAATTTTGTGATTACTTACTTTTGCCTAACTACTAGGGAAACAATTTTTCATTATTCTCACCCAAGAAATACATAAAATTTCAAAACCATTCCTGTCTTTGTGAGAGCAGAATGAGGCGAAGGGGGCATACACTTTACTCTCCTCCCCATGGTTTCAACCACTTTTTCGTCTGATCGAGCTATAAGCACAGCTGAGAAGATTATGCCCTGAAGGCTGATGCTAAAAGGACTAGATCCTGCAGGGTGGACTGGGGGGATGGAGAATGGGAGAGAGTGGGATCTACTAGGGGCAATGGAAAGAACTGGGTTTGTGCACCCTGGAGAAGAGATAACCTTCAGGAAGATCTTACTGCTGCCTGCAGATCCCTAATGAGAGAATGGAGAGAAGGTGTGATGGTTTGGGAGTTACCCACCCCACACACACTTATGAAATCACCCAGACTAGACTCAGCTGGCTGGCAGTTAAGGAATGAAGCTATATTTACAGATTAGCAAAATTGACAAGCATATATATACACAGTATATATAAATATTTACAGTTATATACAAGTTAAATGTAATACAGAAACAGAAAGTCCCTCCCAAAGCAATGAGATTGCCAGGAGGCTCCCAACCCAAACCTCCTCCCTCTTCTTTCCCCCCCTTCAGAAATAACTAGGTCAATCCCCATGTATCTCACATGATAAATCTGGAGAGATAGGAGGTGAGATATCAAAAAGACAACAAGGAGGTTAGAGGAAAAAGGGTTAGGTCAGATTAAAGAACTAAGGCAGATGCAACCACACAGACTACCAGAGAAAAGGAACAAAACAGAGAGCTGAGCAGTGTGTGAGAAGTGTCTTATCTATATTTTGATTAGTTGTGCTTCTCAGCAGAAGAATGAGTGATATAGGGTACTGTTTTTTTTCTTTCTCTTCACAGCTAAGGATTTAATTTCTCTCAGTAAAATACTCAAATTAGCCTCAAACCAGCACAGAAGGTGTAGTCAGACTTTTGGAGGAGCACAGAAATGGGGTGAGAGGCAACAGGCACAGACTGGAACATGGAAAGCTCTGGCTAGACATAAAGAAACTGTTTTACCAGAGGAACATATTGGTTGTAGACTCCCCAGCCTTTGAGATATTCAGAACCTGACTACTCTTGGACTTGGAAAACTCAATATTAGACCTGCACTGAGCAGAGCTTGGGATAGATGCTAATGGAGGTGTCTTTCAGCCTAAACTATTCTGT
The DNA here is from genome assembly GCA_013400475.1 of Tricholaema leucomelas. Taxonomy (NCBI): domain Eukaryota; kingdom Metazoa; phylum Chordata; class Aves; order Piciformes; family Lybiidae; genus Tricholaema lacrymosa; species Tricholaema leucomelas. The sequence continues at coordinate 600,627 of WAAF01008176.1, forward strand.
GATTTGATGTGAGAAAAGACCAAATAACAGCAGTCAGGAGAAGGGGGTGGAGGGCTGCACCCTCAGCTCACAAGGGAACAACAGGTCAGTTGTTCTGGTATCAGCTGCTGCTTACTCCAGCAACTACCCATTGCTACTAACAAATGTAAGTGTTTATAAGCCCTGGAATAACTAAAATATGCATGAATCAGAGAGTTTTCTGAAGTTATCGTTATTTATTTCTGTTAAAATGTATTTATTGAGAAACTAGCAAAGCTTTAATTTTCCACATGACATGAAAGTATGAAAGACAATTCCTGTGGTAGATTGAAAATGTTGTTTGAGGATTTTTTAATTGCAAGTATCCAAATGTCTGTATCCTACCTTTAAAATTACTCCTGCTCTGCTTTAAGACATGTATGCCACGGCACTTTTGTTCTGTCTTCATTTAAGCTTCAAAGCAGTAAAATGTATATTGCAGCTGGTATGACTGTTTACAAGACTAGCAAATAGTTAATCTCCACAACTCCTGGGGGCCAAACTGTAGCAGTCCTTGTATAAACCAGTGAAGGACACAACAAACACTCCTCACTATATACAATTCAGACTCTTGGGCATCATACACTTGAAATATGAGTGTTAACACAGGATGCTCTGTGGGCAGAGAGAGCAGATACCACTCTCTGTTTCAGCTTTGTGTTTCTCTGAAGGCAGGCTGTACATGGAGAAGCACACTGCTCTTAAAGGACTATATTGCATTTTTGAGTGTATTTTCCTCTTAATAACAACAGAGCTGTTATTTTATATGAGGAGGCCTTGTGCTTAGTTTGGTTAAAAGGTACTTTGATTTTTAGCTGAATGCTGAAATATGTTGGAAGGATGCTCCAACAGTATGCAAACAGTTTTATATTGTGAAGTATTTTGCAAATATTGTAATTTCTATTAAAGCTTCTGTAAAAAGCATAGTACGGCTTGTGGGACTTCTTAAAAACAAGAGACTAAAACTCACTTTTTATTTGAAATACTTCTTTAAAACCTCCTAAAGAGACCTGGACATTGTACAAGTAGCAAAACCAGACTTAAAGAATCACAGAAACATTCCAATTGGAAAAGACCCCCAAGATTATCAAGTCCAACTGTTATCCCTGCTCTACAAAGTTCACCCTTAAACTATATCCTTAAGCACCACATCCAAACGACTTTTAAAGAAGCACTTCAGCTCCAATGAGCCCCACAGCAAGTGGTGATAGCGAACTGTGCTTAGCCTGGGCAGATCCTCATCTCACTACAGGAGGCTTAGGATAACATCTCACTTACTCCCTTTTTCTGTATAGACCCTAACCTGAGACCACAGAGGTCCCACAAAATCAGACTGTCCCATAATTACATGTGGCAGAGGGCAGAAGAATGCAGAAGAAACCTGACATGCTCTGCGTACTTTGAGCACTTTTCCCAAAGGAAGTTTGATGATACTTAGAAAACTCTGATGGGTACAAATTGTTCCTGTGCCATTTTCTGGCTGCGAAATTCCACCGTGTACTGTTTGCTCCAGCACACACAGCAGCAAGGATCCCAGATCAGTTTTAATGGGAAACTAGATAGCCACTTGCCAGTTCTGTTTTCAGTACAAAAGGCAAAATCCACGTATAATGAATTTCAACAGCACCTTCCTGCCTCTCCGATGCCAGAAGAAATCTGAGCGGATATCTGTAACAAGTTGTATCTTATTATGATCAGCTACTGGTAGATAAAAATCAAAATCCACTTGGTTTCATCTCTTCATGCAAGCTTTTTGGTAAATTAAAGGGATGACAGACAGTGTGGAATTGCTATCTGAAAATGTTTGCCTTCCTTTACTCCAGACTAAAGCAGCAGCAGGAAAAAAAGACTATTTTAATTAAATATTTTTATAGAAAGTGCATTGGGCTGTAGGAAATGTATTTTCTTGTTGAAGCTGGCACTGCTGTAAAGAAGAATTTCCTAGAGAAAATATTATCAAGAACTCAGAGAGGAAAAGGAAAAGACAAGCTCTTTCTCCTTAGAAACAGCAACCTGTGTTTGGCAGCTGCACAGAGTGCAAATCTGCCTCATGATCATTCTTCTAACTTCTGCAGCTGCCAGGAATCAAGTAAACAATATTACCATAAGATTGTTTCCTGCTCAAAAATCTGCTAGGAACGGCTAGAAAATAAACACAAGGTTTGGGGTTTTTTTTTGGTTTTGGATTTGTTTGGGTTTTTTGATATGTATCTATTGAAGAAGTTTCACTACAGCTTATTACTTACATTAGATTCTGAACTATTATGTATGAGGTAAATATATGACATGAACAACAGAATCACAGAAATATTTGGTTGGAAAAGCCCCTCAGGATCACCAAGTTCAAGCCATATCCCTACTCTACAAAGCACACCCCAAACCATATCCCCACACACCACATCCAAATGACTTCTAAACATATCTAAGGTTGGGGACTCAACCACCTTCCTGGGCAGCCCATTCCAATGCCTGACCACTATTGCTGGGAAAAAACTGTTTCCTAGTATCCAGTCTCAGCCCACCCAGTAGCAGCTTGATTCCATTCCCTCTTGTTCTATCACTTACCTGTGAGAAGAGACCAGCAGCAGCCTCTCCACAATGTCCTTTTGGGTAACTGTAGACAGTGATGAGGTCTCCTCTCAGCCTCCTCTTTTTCAAGCTAACCATTCCCAGCTGCTTCATTTGATCCTTATAAGATCTATTCTCCAGGCCCCTCCCCAGCTCATTGCCCTCCTCTGCACTGGCTCCAGCACCTCCACATATCTCTTGTAATGAGGTGCCCAAAACTGAACACAATATTCGAGGTATGGCCTCGCCAGAGCCAAGTACAAGGGGACAATCACCTCCTTATCCCTGTTGGACACGGCATTTCTAAATCCAAGCCAGGATGCCATTGGCTTTCCTTGCCACCTGGGCACACTGCTTGCTCATATGGAGTTGTTTGTCTATTACAACCCCCAGGTCCCTTTCTTCCAGGCAGCTATCCGGCCACACTGTCCCAAGCATCCAGGTGGATGGGTTCATTAACTGAGCAGTTTAGGTAACCTGCACATAGCTGAGAAGGCTAAAAGATCTTAAATCCTAAACCATCATGGAATACTTGGAAATTATGGAATTCAGGCTAATATGCAAGAGAGTAACAGGTAACATAGCAGAATTAATAGAAGTATATTTACAGTATCTTATCCTTTTTGTTCCTTACTGAGTGATTGTCTTGCTTGCTTCAGTAGCCTTGCTACAAATAAATACTGCTAACAAAAAGTCAACCTGTCAATTATTATAAGACATGTTTGAACCAACAGCATAAACTTTTAACTCAATCTCAATCTGGTGCTTCTCCTTTGGGAATTTCTCAGCAGCCATTTCAGCAGTTTTTGGTCACCACTTCCACCCAAAGCAGTCCTGATCGCTCCTTACCTGCATGCTCCCTGCTCTTAAGGTTCAGTTGTGTCAAAAAATTGCACATGTGTCACAGCAGTGAATCAGATGCAGGATCTGATCTGACAGAAAATTACTCCCCTCTCTCTCTCTTCTCCCCTTCCATTTTTATCTGCACAGCATTTTAACCCAGTTTGCTGTATAAACAGACACAGTCACTGGTGCTGGTAGAAGGGATGGGAGGAAGAAGGATAGGACTATGTGCTTAGTGGTGACCAGGAATGATTTTTCCAGTATCTGTGCGGGTTTATGCTTACTGAAAGTGCCGAACAACCTAAAATTCAAATAGTGTGTTGGGTTTGTGCTTACATTAATTTTCAGGCATATTTTGGTCATAAGACTTAAAAACTAGGAAAGTCCCCAGACTGATTAAAAAGTATGGGTATATTGTAAGCAAAGATGTAGCAGATGTTTTAGTATACATTTGACAGTGGAGAAAATACATGACCCATAATGTGTCCTCTTTTGCAGTAGCAACCAATATCTTCCTATTTCTAGGACTTTTATTCTGTTCTTTGAAAAAAAAACAAAACCTTGGGTTTTCTGTTTGACTTTCTTTATCTGCTGAACCTCCTCTAGGAGTAACCATTTCAGAGATACATCTCTTATCTTTTCAAGCTTTCACCTTTCTCCATTTCTGCCCTATCAGCAGTATTATTTCACTAAAAGTCCAGTATTATTTCACTAAAAGTCTTAGATGGATATTCAAGATTTAAAATTGCTCTTTTTCATGTAACAAGTCTTAATAATTCCCACCACAAGCAAGAAAGCAAGCAAGAAAGAAAAAAGCCTAAACACCACAACAGCTGTACTGTGGAATCTTGAATTCGGCATTGCCAATCTCAAAGCTTTCTAAAGCTAGTAAATTGGCTTACAAATCAGCTTGGGCTCCAGATGGGGTTGTATCTTTTCTTATTTAGCTTTTATGCATCCTAAGCTGTATCTAAAGAAAGGTAGAGTTGAACTAGGTGATCTTTCAAGGTTCTTTTCAAGCCCTAATGTTCAGTGATTCTGTGACCAGCAGGTTGACAGAGGTCAGTCTGCCACTTTGCCTTGCTCTGGTATGACCTCACCTGGAGTACTGCATCCAGCTCTGGAGACCTCAGTACAGCAAGGGCATGGACTTGATGGAGTGAGTTCCAGAGGAGAGCCACCAAAATGATTAGGGATCTCTGCTGTGAGGACAGGCTGAGGGAGCTGAGGTTGTTCAGCCCGGAGAAGAAAAGGCTCCAGGCAGACCTAATAGCAGCCTGCCAGTACCTGAAGGAGGTACAAGAAGGCTGCAGAGAGACTGTTTACAAAGGCCTGCAGGGACGGGATGAGGGACAATGGTTTGAAATGAGAGAAGAGTCGATTTAGATTGGATGTTAGGAAGAAGTTCTTTACCATGAGGGTTGCCTGGGGAGGTAGTTGAGAACCCCACTACTGGAGATATTAATGGGCAGACTCATCAAGGCTGTGAGCAACCTGATCTAGTGGAGTGTATCCCTGTTCAGTGTAGGGAGGTTGGACTAGATGACCTTTGGAGATCCCTTTCAACCCAAACCTTTCTATGATTCTATGAGGTCACAGTCTGAAGTTTTCTAATGAAGTAAGGAGAACAAGAATCCCACTTCCTATGCCATAGTATATGTTGTTCCAAATTAAAATAGACGCTAAGTGATAGAGAGTTAAAAAAATGCAAACACTGCTACATAATGTAGATGTGAAGGTAAATCGTAAATTGTAATTTTGCTAAGACATTCCTGTTACTGTACCTGGGAAAACACCATAAAAATGCTGGCAGCCAGCATAATGAATATGGAATTTCAGTTACCATCTAATCTGTAACTTGGTAATTCTGATTTATATTTACAGTGCTACAAAGGGTCCAATTTCTGCAGATAAAGTTATACACTTGAATTTCAAAATTAATTTTAATTGATGAAACTCCTTAAAGTTTGATCAATTCTGGAAAAAAAATCTGTCCTGGAAGGGGGAGGGGGGGGGGGGGGAAGTCTTGCTAAGATGAATTTCACATAATGGAGAACAAATTACCAGATGATGTTTAAAAAAGATGGGTTATTAGCATTACAGAAGAAGGTTTCTTTCTTTGACCTGAGTGGCTTTAAATTTTCCACAGTTCATACTCGGAATGATGGAGTAAAGTTGAGTATGGAAAAGGAGGAAGGAAAGGTGATGTTTTAATATTTGGTTCTTACTACCTGGGTCGATTTTAATCAGCTATAAATTAAATTAATTTTCCCCAAGTCAGTCACTGGTGTTGTCTCTGTCTTTATCTCAAATTAGTCTTCTTTTTTACCCTTGTCATGCTGAGTAGCAGGAGCAAGCAAGCAGCTAAGTGAGAGTTTGCCCCTTAGCCAAGGTTCGGCCACCACAGTAAACCAAATTAAACATAGAGCTCATCACAGTTCCTTACAAAGCTTTTGAGCGAATGTCTCAGAGCATTTGACATAGAACTCTAGGTTGTTGCATAGCTTAATTATAAGTTTCCCTAGAGTAGAGAAAACCTTTTAATATTTGAAGAGGGCCTACAAGAAAGCTGGTGAGTGACTTTTTTAGGATTTTGGGTAGTGATAGGACTAGGGTGAACAGATCCAAGTTAGAGAGGGTAGATTTAGATTAGATGTTAGGAAGAAGCTCTTCACCATAAAGATGATGAGACACTGGAACAGTTTTCCCAGGGAGATGATGGAAGCTTCATCCCTGGAGGTTTTTAAGTCCAGGCTGGATGTGGCTGTGGGAGCATGATCTAGTTGAGAATGTCCCTTCTGACTACAGGGAGGGTTGGACTAGATGACCTTTGGGGGTCCTTTCCAACACAGACCATTCTATGATCCTATGAAATTTCTACACAAGAATCTTGTGACACAGCTGAACAGTAGCAGCTGTAAGTAATATAAAGCATTAGGATGATACAGGTTTCATCAAAGTTCCAAAGACTTATTTGAGTCTTCCTAAAATACTTATCCCACTGCTTAGATCATCCTGATTTAATACTATTGGTTCTCAGACCTGATGAAAATGAGAAACTGAATGCAGAACTCTGTATGAACCCTGTAAATGTACAAGCATTCTTCTCTGTGGTCCAGCTGCAGCACTTTAATTTCCAAAATGTTTCTGCAGTCTTGTCTGTTAAAAGAAGTAGAGGCTAATACCAAGCTGGGTGGTTCCCTGGTGCAAAGTTCTAACTGCAGTTTCGGTAACTCATTAGGAAACAACTCAAGGAAATTAGAGTAATTTAAAATGTAATTTAATCCCCCCACACATGGGTAGGTGTCTAAAAGCAACAGTTTAATCTGTACTAGTTCATTGTGCTTTTTTACTTAGAAGAGATTTATGCTTTCTTTCCTGCAGATTGGGTTCAGTAATGCACTGGAAGTAGTCTAAGAGAAACACCCCTTTGGTGAAGAAAGTTTCACTGTGGAAAATCTGTTCTGTCAAATAAAAACAGTCCCACTCTAGGTCACTTCACTTGGTAGCACAGACATAATATTAGCCAATAAAAATGCTTCCAATATTCAGCAATATGCTGAGAGCAGTGCACAGAAGTTATTTTGTTACACACTTTAAAATGCTCATTGAAGGAAGAGATGAATGTTCTCACTCTCTAATATTAACATCCTCTGCAATCAAGTCAAGCAAATCCATTTGTGGTCATTAGTTTCACTAATCACCGTTGCAGCTCGGAGACTGCTGAATGTGTTTAAAATAGGAGATGTGAATTGAAGTTATTGATACTATTGTTCAGATGGAAATTGGAAATACTGTATAATTGTACTTCTGGGCAATGTCCAAAAATGGCTCTTAGATAAATCTCTAAGTAAAGAAATGTCCAAGGAATGGAAAGAAAATCTGTGATCCAAATTGATGCTTACAATTGCTGGTGCCGAGAAGGGATGTTTCGCTAACACTGCAGTTTCTCACTGCAAGATCCTCAAAAAGAGACCAAGTTAGGATTTTTTTCTGAAAAAGAATAGTTCCTGTCCTGCATCTCAGATAGATTGCCTCTCTCTTTTTCCTGAGATTCAAAGATGCTTGAGAAACTCCACTGCAAGAAATTCTACAAGTTGTAGCTTCATTAAGAAGTAAAAATACTTGTGTAATTACTATTTAATATTTAGATAGTAGTCCAAATTAGGCCTTAATAGCTGGGCAATTGCTTTCCTGATTCAAATTCTTCCTGTTAAACAGAAGATTTGGTGAGCAAATTGCATACCATTCCAAAGTGGAGAAATCTTACTCAAGGTTCAGAAGAGTAGCTTGACCACTGATCTGTTTTGCACATGAAAAGATACAGATTAAATGTGGGAGACAGAGCTTGTCCAACACTGCTACTCCTTCATCATTAGAAAGAAGCTGAGAAACTACTTCATTATGCATTATTTTGTTGATCAGTTAGAGGAATTAATTCTTTCACAAGCAATTAAATACTTGCAGAGGGATGCAGGGTCAGCTCAGAGTCAATACATGATTAAGTCTCATCACTACATGAAAGCCTAGCATTACACTCCCAGCAAGTACCTATTTAAAATACATCTTCATTTTGCCTGGTCTCTGAAAATGTAAGGAAACAAAGCAATAGGAAATAATAAAATAACATTAGAAGCATATACTCTTCCAGCACCCCACAGCACAGATTACAATTAGCTTTGATTGAACTGTTTCACAGAATTAACGATTAGCACACCAGCAGCAAAACTGTTAGTCTGAGAACCGTGTCTCCTTGCCAGCAGATATTTTGTGTTGCTGCAAAAAGCAGACAGCATAATAGGGAAATGCCCAGATACAGATTGATACAAGTATAGGGAAAAAAAGTGTTGCTAAATGCTCTGCCCTTGACCTTGGCTTTTTAATGAGCCTCCTTTCTGTCAACACATTAGTTTTGAGTTCCACTACTGTCACCTATTTCATAACAGGTTTCCTACAGAGTTGAGCAAATCAACTAATTGCAAACTCACTATTATGGAACAATTTGGCCTAGAAGGATTAGAACATACCTTTTTATCTTTTCCCACCATAAAATTCAGCTAACATTGGAAATGGAAGAGTCAGTATATCCCATTAGTTATTGGTTTGTAAAAAATTAGTTTAAGTGGACTGTTCTTTCTAATTAATTCTCCTGGACTCCACTCTGGTGAGACCCCACCTGGAGTACTGCATCCAATTCTGGAGCCCTTGTTACAAGAATGATCTGTACGTGCTGGAGTGTGTCCAGAGAAGGGCCACAAGGATGATTGGAGGGATGGAGCATCTCTCCTATGAGGACAGTCTGAGAGAGTTGTGGTTGTTCAGTCTGGAGAAGAGGAGGCTCTAAGGAGATCTTATTGTGGCCTTCCAATGTCTGAAGGGGCTACAGGAAAGATGGGGAGGGTCTTTTTAGGATGTCAGGTAGTGATAGGACTGGGGGGAATGGAACAAAACTAGAAGAGGGTAGATTCAGATTGAATGTTAGGAAGAAGTTCTTCACCATGAGGGTAGTAAGAGGGTAGTAAGACACTGGAATAGGTTGCCCAAGGAAGTGGTGGAAGCCTCATCCCTGGAGGTCTTTAAGGCCAGGCTGGATGTGGCTCTGAGCAACCTGATCTAGTGTGAGGTGTCCCTGCCCATGGCAGGGTGGTTGGAACTGCATGACCTTTGAGGTCCCTTCCAATCCTGACAATTCTGTGATTCTGTGACCCTAAAAATGATATTACAGGAATCTTTGTGATATGTAATTACTGAAGACGGATAGAACCTTACAATGGATTTGACACAGTTTTAGAAACCTACTCTTTCAAACCTGGGACCTTTCAATGTTGATTACAAGAGAACACATACTTAAAATGTATGATCTTTGATTTCTCCCTGACAGGAATTGTTACTGACAATAGAACTGGAAGGAAGTACGTTCATAGATACTCTGGTCCAGCTCTTAGAATGAATGATGTACCACTCATAAAAGAAAGTTGTTGGTTGCACTTGCATTTTTTTTTCTACTGAAATATCTGCAAATCATTTGAAATGCATGTGCAAGCTTTTGCTTTGATCAGTTAGCTTTACTTCAGGGTCCAGAAGACTGAAATGTGGAGTATCACTCAGAACAGATACCAGTATTATCAGCTGGAAAAAGTGTACAGCATGAAACTGATTAATACAAGACAGATAATTAAGACAGAACTGTTGTCAATACTTAACCACCTGAGAAACTAACAGCAGAATATGGCCTGACAATTACAGAGTCTAATCATGTAGACTACAACTCTGCTGAGATAATATATAGGGCATAAAGATATATAGAAAACTGTTTTTTTTTTACCCTCAAAGACAAGACAGTTTTTTCCCTTAAAGGAAAAGACCTCAGCTGCTTAACATCAAAGAGGTCAAGCTGGCTACAGAACAGGAGATTCAAGCATGTGAGATCAAGACTTGCCCAAGGGCTCAATAGAAGAAGCCCCAACTTTGGTAACAAAACATCCTCTTCTAGAAAATAAACAAGCAAACAAACAAAAAAACCCTGACACTTTCCAAGGGAGAAAAAGGCAATACAACAAATATTAATTCAATTCTGCTGTAAAGACCAGAATATTATTTCTTGTAGCTTTGGAGTGAGCATCAAGACTGGAATACCAATAATTATGTACACCTCAAGAAAACCCACCATGTTGCTGAAATTGCTGCCTCTGTATAAATGCATTGCACAGTTTTTTTGACTAGAAAAAGGCGTTTTGGTAATGTGGAAACAACAGATACGTCCCAGTCAACCTCTATTTCAGCCCAAATGGTTTCTGTTTCAAAGCTTTGTGCATGTATAGAAATAGTGTTGATAACAGAAGCACACAAGAAACAGACAAAGCATCTGTTTAATTCAATATCACGTAAGTAGACTGAATGATAAAGAAAGGGCAGTTTTCCATAGTCAGGATTGGGAGACTGATTGGTCTTTACCATCTGAGGGTAGTGAAGCAGAAGGATAATTTCAAGAGTAGGAGAAAGAAACTCAAGGCTGAAATTCCCAAACATGGATGTTCAATTAGAAAGTTGATGTGGGTGTGGAGAAATGATTCTCTCTTTTTTTTTTTTTTTTTAAAGAAGAAACCTTGTGGCATATTTTCAAACTGCTGGTTCTGTTCTATTGATTTTACTTTTGTTGTAAATCAAATAGGCAATGACACTACTATATAAAAAATCAGTTCCAGAAAAGAGTCAAGAAAATGATGCACAGGAAATCTTCCCTCACAGCAGGGCCATTTGCTGCTGCTGTAGTTTAGTTCCTTTGACTAAAGGGTTAGCTGCCTTTTGTAATTTTTCTGCTGCTGTTAGTGTTTCTCAGGTCAGGCTGCAGCTCAGTTCCCACAGCCTACATCTTTTTCATGCTTAGAAATACAGTAAAATCACCCAAACAACATATTGCCTATGCAATAGGTCAAAAGTTATCCATAAGTATTCGATATCGAAATCACGAACAAAATAGAATGCCAACTGTATTTCTGCATCCTGGAAAAGCCACTGAGAACAAGTAAACAGAAGATAACCACAGAAAGGTCCAAAAAGACCTATGAAAAAGTAATTTTTGCAACTTAATGGGATTTAATAGCAAAGCAAGACTTCTGGCAGGAACAAAAAGGGGTACCTAAAACCTGTTGACAAGCTCTTCTCTGCTTTGCTCTATGAAAGCCTGGAGATCCCTGACAGAAGGAAAAGAACAAACCATAGTTCTGTCCAATCTCTACTATTCAGTGTTTGAAAGACTTGACCTAAAAGCTGTGCTATCACAAGACTGGATTTTCCTGACTAATTTTCAAAGAGAGACTCTTTCACTGAGATTTCCATAGTAGAAGCAGGTACTCTGAGCACCACATAAATTGATAGTCCGTAAATAGCTCAGTGTCTTCAAAGCTTGACAACTATTAGGCAGGCTTCTGTAATGCTTATCAAGCTGGCATGTGATTGTCATTCTCATACTTGCTGTTCCCATTTGCCTCTTATTTTACACTCCAGACTTATGATATGATCAGGAAGGAACCAGTGTTGATTATATATATACACTGTCTGCCATGATCTGTGTTCTATGATCCTTAGAGATGATTATACCCCAAGTGATTTGTCCTCCATGCTGACTACGAGGTGATGAATTCTTAAATGTTGGTCTTACAGAGAACCCCCAAAGGTGCTGTCTCCATAATTTGCTAGACAGTATGTATCATTAACACTTCCACAATGTCTTGCTTGATGGCAATCACAACATTGCTTTAAACAAGCAATCATTGTCTATTCTCTCAGACCCCTGATGAGTAAGCAGAGGGTACAGCTACAGTCTTTTAAAGCATTTGCTCTATTCTCTCATGTCACTAGTTAATTCAAGTACACTGAGGTCTTGCTTGGGCAAATTTTGCTGCACAGAAACTACCACTAATTTCCAGGTTATTTTGGATCATCAGAATAATCTGAGTGTCCTGCTGAAGCCCAAGGCTTGAAGCCATGCAGGCATCGGCCCTCTACTGCCCTCTTCTGTTCAAAAGCGGCAATCTCAGCATGTTGAGCTTCACCTGAGTTACTTTCCAGTTTTCGAAGGAGTTGAGTCTTTCAAACAGGGAGTAGCCAGCAGAATGATGTGTAAACGCCTTATTTGCCACCGGAGGTGACACTGAATAGAATAAACATGGTCCAAAATATGTTTCAGGCACTTGTTGCATTAGAATGTAACTTTTCAGTGGGACGTGGATTTCAAGATGAGACAATTAAATGTGAGCTAAAGGGAAGTATTCCTCTTTCAGATAACTTACATAGCTATGATTTTGTTCCGTGCTGCTGGTAAAAAGCATAAAAAATTATGGGCTTGAACTTCTATCTTAAGATATTGCTTAAGGTTCTCCTTAGTTCTATGCTATAGTAATTTAGGCTTGCATTTGAACTGAATCTTTTATCTTCTTATGTCCATGGTAATTCTGGAGGGATAAACACTTGGGCTTGACTCCAGAATAAGGCAGCTGGCTCCTGGGATTTTCAGATCTGCAGCTGATATCCTGATTTAGGGAATTAATGCAGCCCTTGAGCCCTGTATTCCTTTCTGCTTTTCTTCTTCTCAGAATTGTTCCTCTCCATAGACCAAAGAGGCATGCAGATCAGCATTTCTCCCTGCCCTTCCCCCCAGAAGAAGTAGAAGCCTCTTGTGGAAAAAGAAAATCCACTTATTTATAGGAAAACAAAATCCAAATATGGGGCCAGAATGAGTTTAAAAGTTGATATTGTGCAGATCCATGTCTGTGTTGACTACTAGTGAAGGTCAGATATAACACAACAGAGTGAAGGTTAGTAACATTGCCTATATTGTAGCTTCTTTGCTTCAGATTAATACTACTTCTTACAATGAAGTCCAAGTATCTTATTTTCCATACTAAAAATTTCATAATAGAAATTGAACAATACAGTTGAAACAGATTTCAAGCTTGCTAAACTGAATAACCTTGATAAATGTGCTAAACATATTTAAAAAATCAGTTATTTCACTTGAAAGATTTAGATATTGTTAGATCAGCAGTTTGCAGTGGGAAAATGGAAAAATCTTTATCTGGAATATTTTAATCAGCTGCATTGCAGCACTTGTGCCAAAGCCTATACAATGATTCCTTGTGAAATCTGGCCTGTCTTCTTAGTAATCAGAACTTGTTATAATTGTTCTCCAGTTTTGCTGTTGGCTACTACCTGAACTCCAGTACTATTAAGAATGCTTGGCTATTTCTGTCATCTTTGAGTCTAGAATCATGGAATCACTATGGCTGAAAAAGCTCTTCAAGATCATTGAGTCCAACCACAACTCAGCTATCATCATGAACACTAAACCACAGCCTGAAGCACATCTACAGCCTCCTGAACACCTCCAGGGATGGCAACTCCACCACCTCCCTGGGAAGCCTGTTCATTCACCACTCTCTCAGTGAAGAAGTTTTTCCTAATGGCCAATCTAAACCTTCCCTGGCACATCTTAAACCCATTTCCTACTGTCGTGGAAGGCCAAAATAGGCCTAATACATGTCCTGGCTTTCCTCTGCTTGGGGTGGGGGAAGCAAAGTGCAGGGGGACGACAAAAGGCTTGGAAACACTCGCTTCGACTGTCCAAGACTGACTTTGTTCTTCCCAAATAAAGAAAAGCAAGCTCCTGACTTCACCTAATATGGTCAGATTTGGTCATTACATTTAGGCAAATCATAAATAGGCTTTTTGCCTGCTCTGCCCTGCCACATTATGCTCTGCTTTGCCTGCAATGACTTTCAAGACACCAACAAACCTCCCTTCAAGTGTTTGGGTACTGTCTGATACTATTTTGTGAGTAAATATTCAAACCGTGAGTTTTGAACATTGTAAACAAGTTTTCTGGCGAGATCTAATGTTAAAAAAACAATTTTCATAGTTATTAACAGTCTTTGCCTGCATATCTAAATTAATATTGATTATTAATTTTGCATAATCTGTAACACCTATCATCTTATTGTTGGTTGCTTAAGAGAAGAGACCAACACCAGCCTCAATCTAACCTACTTTTAGGTAGTTGTAGAGAGCAGTAAGATCTCCCTTTAGACTTCTCTTCTGCAGACTAAACAACCCCAGCTCCCTCAGCTGCTCCTTTTACGACACCCTCCAAACCCCTCACCAGCCTCATTGCTCTTCTCTGGGTACACTCCAGCACCTCAATGTCTTTACCATACAGTGGTGCCCAGAACTGAACCCAGTACTTAAGCTGTGGCCTCACCAGGGCTGAGTACATTAGTTGTCAGGAATTATGACAGTGATTTCTTTGCTTGCTTCCTAATGCATAGCCTGGAGTACATGAAGATAGGGTGACAGCAGGTGTCAGGTCTCCAGAAAATTTTCCTGCCTTTCTACATCAATTCACAGCTAAGATGCTTGAAAACCAGAAATGGATCTTTTATATTTAGTAGCCCTTGAAATTCCTTTTTCTTTCATGAGTGCAACCTTTGGCTTTCTTTGACTTGTAAACTTTTTGCATGTGCAGTTGTTTGTGACAAGTTAATTAGATATTGTGTGAAGAATCCCTTCCTTTCATTTGTTTGTAGTGTCCTGGTAGTTCCCCTCAAAGTGCCCCTTTTTGTAAGTGCCATATAGCCTATTAAGTTGAGAGTGAGCAATACACTAGTAAAGGGAATTAAGAATTTTCCCTAGTTACCTATAAAATCAAGACTAACTCTGGTTGTCAAAGTGACTCCCAGCCTATTAGTTTGGATCTGTAAAAACAAATTAACAAAATGTGCTGCTTCAGACTTAATTAAATGGATTTGAAATTCACCTGGATAATCAATTAAATGGTAGCTATTAAAAAGTCGTATCAATGAAGACACAGGATAAATAGGCAGAGAGACTACAAGAAGGGTCCAAACAAAACCAGAGTCACAAAGACGATCCAAGGGCTGAGACACCTCTGCTGTGAGGGTTGGCTGAGGGAGCTGGGGTTGTTCAGTATGGAGAAGACTCCAGGGGCACCTTAGAGCTGCCCTCCAACACCTGAAGAGATCCTACAGGATCTACAAGCTGTAGAGGGACTTTTCATAAGTGTGTCTAGGAGTAGGACAAGGGGGAATGGTTTGAAGCTGAGGCAGAGCAGGGTTAGGCTGGAGCTGAGAAAGAGGTTCTTCAGTATGAGGGTGATGAGACTCTGGAATAGGTTAACCAGGGAGGTTGTGGCTGCCTCCTCCCTGGGGGTGTTAAGGCCAGGTTGGATGAGAACTTAAACAGATGAGTCTAGTTGAGAGGTATCCCTGCCCATAGTGAGGAGACTAAAGTAGATGATCTCTAAGGTCCCTGCCAACCTAAGCCATTCTGTGAAGACCATGATGTCACATGATGTTACCAGCGTAACAGAATGTGCCACTCATTGCTCAACAACTACAAAAACATCTTCTTGCTTCAGAAAACTTAATGGAAATGAAAAATTCACGTGTAGCACCATGAATGTATGCAGAAGGGAAAAGATCAAGGAATCAATTTCCTTAAAGGGGTAAGAAAATGCAATAAACTCACTTATTTTAGCAGTTCCGTCTTTTTAACCTTTTACTTTGTTTTACACTGTTATGTATGTCCTTCTTCTCCCATTGCTTCTGTGCTATATATATTTTATTACATTTTATTTCACTCTTTCCTTTTCATTTTCCCTTCTTAGTACTTAGAAAGGACACTTTTTTCCCCTTACCCTTTCAGCATTCATCTTTGACTCATGCTTAAATTTGTTCAGTACCTTTTGTTCTTTTTACCTCATTTTTTCCCTCCTAGTAGCTGTTATCAGTTTTACCTCTCATAATTAACATATATATAGTGCTTTATAATAGAGAAAATATCCATCTTCTTGCCTGGAAGTAGAAAAATTCAATCAATCCAAAGAAATAACAGGGATCAGAACTGCAGGCACTGGAGATTTGTGCTGCCAGTTCAGTGATTATTTTGTAGCTAGAGCTATTACCAGCTTTTGAGAACAGGACTTATCTAATATGCAGCTAGCTGTCGATAAGGGTTGAGAGAAGGCTTATAGTGAGTCCTGTCGATGGCAACTGAGTGGAGGCTTGTTGTGAGTTCTGTTATTTGGCAGGGGTTGGAGCACCTCTGTTACAAAGACAGGCTGAGGGAGCTGGGATTGTTCAGCCTGGAGAAGGCTCTGAGGACACCTAGTAATGACCTTCCAGTACCTGAAGGGGGCCTACAAGAAGGATGGAGAGAGACTGTTTACAAAGGCCTGCAATGATAGGACGAGGGGCAATGGCTTCAAACTAGAGAAGAGTAGATTTAGTTTGGATGTTTGGAACCAGTTCTGCACCATAAGGGCAGTGAAACACTGGAACTGGTTGCCCAGGGAGGTGGTTGGGACCCTATCCCTGGAGATATTCAAGGTGAGACTCGACAGGACTCTGGGCAACCTGATCTAGTTGAGGAAGCTCTTGCTTGAAGCAGCACAGGCTAAACTAGATGACCTTTGGAAGTCCCTTCCAACCCAGACTATGATTCTATGATTCTATAACTGAGCAAGATTCATTGTTGTAGATTTTTTTCATATTTTGAAGACAGCAGCTATGCACCAACCTGATATTAGATGACTGCAAAAATTCAAGACCTATGAAAAGTCTCTGAATTTAGGAAACATTTCATGATGATTGGTCTATTATGCTTTCTGTTGGTTTTCATTAACAAAGACTCAGCATAGGTAAAGAACACTCACTGAGTGCTTATAACAAGAAAAGAGAAAATTACCACAGAATGAATAGGGTTGGAAGCAACCTCTGGAGATCATTGAGTCTAAATGCCCTGCCAAGGCAGGCTCACTTAGAGAATGTAGGGAATCTGTGGTCTTCTGTTTCCCAAAGGAAAACTTATCTATAGCAATTTCTGAATCAAAGTAAACAGCTGTAATGCCTTAATAACTTTGGTACTTTCCCTAACAACACTCAGTGCTGTAAAGGGGAAATTATTCAGGTAAACCCAATCTGTTTTATTGAAATTAAAGAGGAAATGTGTTTGTACAGTAAAAACTAGATATATACCTCAACAACCTCCTGTATCTCTGGCCCAGAGGCATGCTTGAAAACTTTATTAATGCAGTTTGGTGTTTTCTGAAGAAACCACAGTGTTCAGAATTTTATCCTCATCTTTTTTTTTTGTGTTCAACAAAGAAAAAAAAGAGTTTTCAAGAGCTGCTTTAGGACAACACAGGTAACACCTTTGATGTGGACTACCTTTGATGAGGAACAGGAAACTAGAGGTGGAGGTTTAGACTGTAAGGCCCTACATTTGATTAAATGAGTCTCACACCAAATGTCTACACCATGGGAGAGCAGTGGCGCTTCCTTTGTATTTGTCATCTGTCATCTTTTGTGTCATTTTATTGTTAGTTGTTATCAGTGAATACTTCACTGTCGAAACTGATTAACTTGGATAATTTCCTGTCAGCAGCAAAAATTATCACTTTGCTCTTCCCAAATATTTTGCAAATACCTTGAACTGCACAAAAGACTTGGTTTCTTTGAACTTCCAAGCCAAATCTTCAGAGTACAAGAACTGAAACACAGCTTCCACATCTAAAATTGTTAAGGCAGCTTGTGGCCAGAGAGATCTGGTCAAAAGGAGAGATTTTTAGGTTTTGAGGAATCTGTAACTACCCATTGTGCAAGAGTAACCATATTTTAAAAGAATAAGCCTTTCCCAGCAGTCAAAGCTTAAATGAATAATAAATGTCACGTTCATCTTCATAAACTAGTTCCCCAGGTGTAACATTAAGAAGCAGTCCTTGAAGTATACCTTTGGGGCAGTCTAACTGAGTTTCTGTTCATACACAGGTAGCTGTTAATAATGCATATTCTGCTGTGCATTATTCAACACTTCATAAATGGCATTGCAGCTTTTAGCCTATTTTACATCTGTAAAGGACAGTAAGAAACCATTGCTTTCATTCAGAAGCATCTCACGTAGAATGTATCCCTTCTGATTTAGGTCAGATGCACTAACATTTAAATGTTAACAAACATAGCTGCAGTTAACAATTGTGATTAAAGTATTCTTGAGCAGGATACCAAACAGTTCTGATTCATCTAGGCACACAAGCATGAAGATGGCTTATCTGCATTTGGGCTGGTGTCTTTGCTATTTTGCCATTAAATTAGTAACAGTGAAACAGCAAAACTGTCTTTATGTGCTCCATAAAACACGCAAGACCCAAACTCCAAACATAGAGGAACTCTGTAACACCCATATGAAGCATGTGTGTGGCCTCAACCTAAGCATATGGTGACTGCTCTGTAGAATTGAAGGGATAAGCTGGCACTGAATTTGCTTTTCAGTGGACTGAGTGCTAATCAGATGAGGTAAAGGTGAAAGAACAGATCAGTGGCTTTGAGGAAAATGTCACCTATGCTGCAGCACATCATCTCATTCTGCATATAATCACAGAATCATAGAATCATAGAATGGTCTGGGTTGGAAGAGGCCTCCTAAAGTCATCTAGTCCAACCCCCTCTGCAGTCATCAGGGGCATCCTCAACTAGATCTGGTTGCTTAGAGCCCCTTTGAGCCTGAATATCTCTTTGAATGTCACCAGAGATGGGGCCTCAACTAACTCCTTGAGTGTCATGAAAGGCCAAAATAGGTCAAAATTAGGCCTAAACATGTCCTGGCTTGTCCAGACAAGTTTATCTGCTCTTCCTCCTTCTGCTGATGGGAGAAGCAACCACAGGTAAGGAAGACAAAGGGACCTGGTGCCACCATGTCTGTCCAAATTTGTTTACAGGGTACTCACACATGTTTATACACTTGTTTGTGTTCTGTCCTAAAAGGTAAAAGTAAGCCCTGACTTCACCTAATATTGTTAAGCTTTGCAAAGTGCCATTCTGATTGGCTAATCTGTGTCTAAAGGTCTATTAGACTCAGGCTACACTGATAAAAGAGATGAACAGGTAGACACAATGTGCCTGCTGCTTGCTGCTGCCGTCATTGTTTCTGCCTTAACGTGCTCTCTGCTTCTGGCAGTGATTCTGCTACTGCTTCACTGCATCCTGCCATGCTCTGCAGCATTATATATGCTATGCTAAGCTATAAGCTAGCTCTGCCACAAAGTAACAAACCCTTATACTATGGGTTTGTCTGCCTGGAAATTGCTTTGACTTTACCAGAAATAGGCACGAAATGCCTCCATGTGATAGGCTTGCTTAGACAGTGTGACATCATGCCAAGACTGCACATCTGCAAGACATCCTGCCTGCCCCTCTGCAAGCTTCTCTGCTAAGTCTGGAGCCAAGAGGAACCAGGATCAGGCAGAGATTGTCTGCTTTCTCCCAGCACCTAAGAGGCTAAGAGTCTGGGAAGATCAGAAGGGTCAATGACTAAGAAGACACCAACAGATTCCCCTGCAAGTGTTCAGGTACTATCAAGGGAACTGTAGTTAGCCCTGCAAGTCAGGAAATAATTTTTGCAAGTAAATACTCAAAGCCTCTTTAGTAAATCTTTAGCAAAACTCCATAATTGAGTCTAATTGAATCCTAGTCTTCTGTTTTAAACAGAAAGGAGCTTCCTGTGTCCATCTAGTGGGGAAGCGGTATAATTGACTGCAAGAACTTATATTCCAGTTCAATGGAGTTTAATGTTGTATTATTGTTAGTTATTTGTTCTAGATTCAGTTATTCCTTAGTATAATGTTTTCATGACCATTGCAAAGAACCTGATAACTATTATTAAAAATTACTGTGCAGGCAGTGAGAGTTTTGAATATCAAAATAAATAAACAATATTAATTCTGGAAAAAAATCCCACCTCGCATTAATTAATGCCTTCCATTACAAATGCTCAGATTGATTTTCTGGTTTGCAGTCAGCATTCAGTTACAATTGTTTGATGCAGCCTTAAGCGACACAAAGAACTGTGGATTCAACTGCTATGTTAGAAGAAAATAGCTTTACATTATTTGTTATACAGTAAGAGACTTTTCTCATTACGATGCAAAAGCAGAAGTTTGATCTGTGATCTAACTCTAAATTTTTAATTACATAGTCAAAATCAGTGTATTTAGCTTACAGGCAAGAAGGTTAAGGTGAATTAATTAGTCTATAATTACTTTGAGAGTAGAAGATGCCTTGTACTACAAAGCTTATTTTTGCAGTAGTTGAAAGCATTTTCAGATTTAATGTCTGAAAGTTAAATTCCTTAAAGTTGCATTTGAAAGAAAATTAAAGTCATTAACAGAGCACAATTAACAAGGATGCTGTAAAATGTGTATCATTTGAACTGAAACAACAGTCTGTCTCTTCCTAAAATAGAAACTTAAAAAGAACTGTTGCAGAAACTGGAGAAGTCACTGGGTAAAATCTGATGCTCTGTATCTTTCAGATCAGATTAAGTTATCGAAAATACTCTTTATGTCTTTAAAAGTTATCAAATATTCTGATTTTTCAATTAAAAAACAACAAAAAACATAGGAGACAACAATGAGATAAAGTGACAAGAAGAAATGTAAAATAGTACACTATAAACAGGTGATTGATAGTTATTATTCTGTAATCTAAGATAAGGCAGAGGTGTGAATATGAGAATTATAATGAAGAATGCACTCAAATTGATGGGAAGAATGAAGACTTTTAAATCACCTCTCCAGAGAGGGGATTCTGCCACTTTGCTCTACTCTGGCAAGACCTGACCTGGATTAAGGCATCCAAATCTGGAGCCCTCAACACAGGAAGGACATGGATCTGATGGAGTGGGTCCAGAGGAGTGCCACAAAAATAATCAGAGGAGCACCACTGCTTCGAGGACAGGCTGAGGGAGCTGGGGTTGTTCAACTTGGAGAAGAGGAGGCTCCAGGGAGACCTAATAGCAGCCTTCCAGCAGCAACCTGAAGGGGACTACACGAAGGCTGGAGAGAGACTGTTTCCAAAGGCCTGCAGTGATAGGACAAGGGGCAGTGGCTTCAAACTAGAGAAGAGCAGATTTAGATTGGATGTTAGGAACAGGTTCTTTACTATGAGGGTTGTGGAACACTGGAATAGGTTGCCCAGGGAGCTGATTGAGGCCCCATTCTGGAGACATTCCAAGTGAGGCTGGCTCCACAGGGGTCTGGGCAACCTCATCTAGTTGAGGATGCCCCTGCTAACTGCAGGAAGGGTTGAACTAGATGACCTTCGGAGGTCCCATCCAACCCAGACCATTCTATGATTCTATAAAGAAAGTGGAAAGAAACATAGGACCCTAGCTGGGGAGATACTTGGTTCTGTCTGGCAGAAATGAGCAGCTTAGATTTGCAAGAACTATTAGGGCAGTAACAACTGAAAGGATGCTGCAGTCAGGGCTTGTCTTCATTGATGAATCAATGGCTGTATAATGTAAGACATATGGCTGTGTTCAAAATATAGGCAAGGTCAATTGCAAGACGGAATTCTGTTGCTGACTTCACTTAATCACTGCCGCTGATGCTTCCAACAGCTTGTCTTGCTCTAGCGATTTAGCAGCAGGATAATTTTGCATTATGATGCTTATCAAGCCTGACCTTCTAAGAAGTGAATAAAATGTTTTCCTGGCTACAGTTTTAGCCAAGCTGTCAAAGATGGATGTAGTACTTAACCTCAGAGACCCATCCTGAGACCTAATTAGATTTGGTAAAACACGTAGAAACAGGTAGATTTAATATCAGACACAGTTCACAGGTAGCTTGTAACGATGACTTTTTTCTTACACATAAAATACTGTAGCAAGAAAGAATTTTTTCATAGTACTGTCATGGTAGGCCTAAACAGGCCAAAAGAGGCTTATACATGTCTGAGAACCTCTTTTAATACCCAAGCTAAACATTCCCTGATGCAACTTGATGCAACTTGAAGCCCTTTTCTGTGTTTCTGTCACTTGTTACCAGGGGAAAGAGACCAACACACCTCCTTTCAGGCAGTTGTAGAGAGCTAGAAGGTCTTCCATCAGCCTAAACATCCCAAATTCCTTCAGCCACTCCTCATAAGACCTGTTGTCCAGACCTTCCATCTGCTTAGTTTTCTTTCTCTGGAGAAGAGGAGGCTCAGGGATGCTCTCATTTCTGTCTACAACTACCTGAAGGGAGGCTGTAGCCAGGTAGGGGTTGGTCTCTTCTGCCAGGCAACCAGCAATAGAACAAGAGGACACAGTGTCAAGTTGTGCCAGGAGATGTATGGGCTGGATGTCAGGAGGAAGTGCTTCACAGAGAGAGTGATTTGCCATTGGAATGGGCTGCCCAGGGAGGTGGTGGAGTCACCATCCCTGGAGGTGTTCAGAAAAGGACTGGATGGGGCACTTAGTGCCATGGTCCAGTTGACTGGACAGGGCTGGGTGCTAGGTTGGACTGGATGATGTTGGAGGTCTCTTCCAACCTGGTTGATTCTGTGTTTTTCTTGTAGTGAGAGCCCCAAACTGACCACAGTACTCAAGGTGTAGCTTTACTAGTGCTGATAAAGAGTGACAATCACTTCCCTGGTCCTGCTTATCACTCTGTTCCTGATCCAGCCCAGGATGCTGTTTGCCTTGGCCACTTGAGCACACTGCTGGTTCCTATACCATTTTCCACTCTTCTGGCATGGGGGGTGACCTCTCCAATTCACAAGGATGGGTCATACACAAGGCTGCCATTCCATGCTGCTGTTGCAGTAGTTTTAAATAAGAGGGAAAATCCTCCTCGGCAGAACTTATCTCTTTCCATTGTTAAAACCATATGCTAGGAACAACTCTGACCAGCAACCAGCAGCTCTCCCTGAGAGCTACTAAGGGCCATCAAAACCCATTGCCCTGTATATTCAGACTAGGTATGCCACGCATTGTTTGAGACAATAGAAGGTCAGGAGAGGTCATCAAGGGCAGGTTTTCACAAATGCTTAGAATGGATTTACAGAGAAGCTAAGCACACTCTGGTCCAAATTTACTTAGCTTAGACCACTCTGTTGTTTAGAATTAACCTTCCTGGATTTGAAATCTTTACTTTCACTTGGTCCTTTACAGTATCTCCCACACTTAATCTCCCAGTCAATGAAGTTTTGAAATAGATGACTAGCAAAATGCATTTGAAGTTTCAGTGATTGGAAGGAAATGTCAGTTTGACTCAGCTGTATAAGTATCGTGAAATAAATGCAGGTAGCCAGCAGTGGAAGTGTTTATTAGATTATTTGACCTGTATTTAAAGGTAGACACTTAGACTTCTGTTGGATTTAATATGATGATTGTAATAGTCCTTAAGGAAAATTAAGAGTAGATGGTTCTATGTCAAATAGCTTGATTTTCTGTAGTAAGCAGTTTCAATTCAGTAGTCTAGGAAGAAAATGAAAAGCATACAATTCAAAAAACCCATGCTAGGTAAAAGAAGTTTGCTATTGTTCCTTTTTTGTTTCTCTTTTTCCCCCTTTTCTTAAAAGAATAACTGTAAAAGTGATATTTTGAAAATTGATAATCCCTTCTTCCTTCTGAAGAGATTTTTGTTTTTCCCCTCATAGACATTCTCTACTGTAGTCCTCTTTCTATCGCTGTATCACTGTCTTTGACTTTTCAACAAATGCCTTGGACTCAGCTCCCACTCAGTGCTGATGGTTACCCCACTCATGTGGTCTTGCCTTTGATCTAAAATCACATCAAGAAGTCCTCATGTGAGTATCACTTCTGTTTGACTGTAAAAAAGATTTCCTTGCAAAAAAACATTAACAGTTCTAATGACCAAATAAAGAAGAGCTCTCTTAGGAATGGGATCTGTATTGCAAGCTTCATATGGGTTCCTAGAAAATAGGGGATGTGAGGCTGTCTATGCTAGTCTCTGATAGTTTTAGGTCTAATAAATGACATTTTAAATATGGCCATTTATAAATGGCAGTTACTTCTCAGGCCAGCAGCAAAAGTACATGACGTGGACTTCATATTCCCCATGGAGTACAAATGTGAACTTGGAATTCTGTGCTGAGGTCATAACTTGACCTTCCCTGCCCCCAAATAATTCCCTAAAGTTACTTTTTCTTATTAAAAGGCTGCCTCAGGAGAATTGTTTGCTTGTTCACTTAGTAACTTTGAGGAAAAATGAGTGGAGAACAATCTGAAATCAAATGTGGTAATTTTGTGTAGTTGGTACTTTTTAAATAACATGTAAAGTGGATTTTCCATCCGATTTCATAGAATCATAGTATTGTCAGGATTGGAAAGGACCTCCAGCATCGCCTAACTCCAATGCCCCTGCCATAGGCAGGGACATCTCACACTAGATCAGGTTGATCAGAGCCACATCCAGCCTGGCCTTAAAGGATGGAGCTTCCACCACCTCCCTGGGCAACCTGTTCCGGTGTTAGGAACTTCTTCCTAACATCCAATATGAATCTACTCACTTCTAGTTTTGCTCCATTCCCCCAAGTCCTATCACTACCTGACATCCTAAAAAGTCCCTCCCCAGCTTTCCTGTAGGCCCTCTTCAGATACTGGAATGTCACAATAAGTTCTCCTCAGAGCCTTCTCCTCTCCAGACTGAACAACCCCAACTCTATCAGTCTGTCTCCACAGCAGAGGAGCTACAGCCCTCAGATCATCCTCGTGGCCCTTTTCTGGACATAATCCAGCACATCCATATGTTTCTTGTAATAGGGCTCCAGAACTGGATGCAGTACTCCAGCTGAGGTCTCACCAGAGTGGAGTAGAGGGGGGAGAATCACTTCCCTCAACCTCGATACTCTTCTAGTGTCAAAAAAGGACAAAGCAGGCACTGCTGATGCTATTTTTAGACGTGGAGGAGGCCTTGTAGACAGTGCTGTAGTGCCAAGGCTGCCACAAACTGAAGAATCACAATCAAGCTCATGAAATTTTAACACAAAAGTGGCTGCATTATTCAGAACATTAATGTGCTTTCAGAAAAAAAATGTTAATTACTGGTTATCTATCGTCAGAGACACCATTTGCTGTCGAACTCCAGTAGTGCTATTTACATAGAAATTAATGCAAATAATTTCAAATATTTTAACAAGTCTGCAGTATTTTTTTTGGTGTGCTTCAGCTGCATTTGGTTCAAGAAACTGGACCGATACTAAACAGAATATACCTAATTTCTCCCTAATTGTGGCAAATCATATTTCTTTCAGTTTTATAGAGTGATTTACAGTGCAGCATTTCTTCCATAACAATAAACTCCTCCACAACTCTGTTATCATGCTAGAGTGAGGAAAATCTTGAGCTGCTCAATACATGAGGCTGTATCACTAAAAAGGGAAAAAAAAAAAAGGATAAATGCTCCCACTTGCAAATTTTTGGCCACTTCAAAGATGAAGAAAATATGTCCTTCCCTCCCCCCTTTTTTTGGTGTACTACAGCAACATGCAAAGCGCAGCAAGAGATTTAAACGTTTGGAGGATATGGAGTTAGTCCATATGACTAGCACCAGATGCAAGGTGAAAGGGGGAAAAAGAGATCACAGAATCACAGAAATGTTCAGGTTGGAAAAGACCTTCAGGATCAGGAATTCCAACCAATATCCCTACCCTACGAGGTTCACCTTAGGAATGGTTCCAGCAAAACAGGGTAAATTGATGTTTATTAAACAAGCTTTTCTGCAAAAGATACATTAGAGCAGAAAGATTCTATCATAGGATATGACTGCAACATAATTCCACTTCACTTATGACTTTCATTTTTAACTCTCATTGTTTTATTGCTTTTCTTGTGAGTCTTAAAGCATCCCTTGGATTAATTTAACATCCTTGCAACTTTATTAATAAATTTAGAAAAACTAAGGTCAGGTGAACAATACTGAATCCTAAGAGCAACACTGAAAAAATTAAAAGCCTATTAAAAAGCTCCTTGAAAACTGACTGGTATTTCTGTACATTCAGAGCTGGCAATACTGCTGATGTTCATATGTGGGTGAACAGTTGGGTCAGAGCTATTTCATGGATGGGCTGCTATGACAGCTTTATGCTACCTGGAGAGTTTCTTTCTGCCAACTGCTCATTGACAGCACTACCTGACAGGAACAAAGAACTAAAATCTCATTCCTCATTTTTAGCCAGTTTAACAAAAAAAAAAGGACACAAAGTTTCACTGAATGGAAACCTCATCTGTGGCACACTCCCTAATAATTTCTAATGATTTTGGGTTTTATTCTATTTTAAGAAGCAGAATACAGTTGTAACATATGGCACTTGCAATGTAGCGATTGGTGGCTTTTGGTTTTGGGTTTGATTTTTTTTTTGTTTGTTTGTTTTTTTTTTTGGTCTTTATATTGCATGAAGAAGGCAATAGGGAACTCAATTAATTTGGAACTTCAGCCTTCTGTGAGATCTGGAGAACTGACTGCCCTAATGCTGATCCCAATAACCAGACTTAAATCTTCAAGTAAATTACTAATGAATTTAACTAAAGTGACACTTTTGACTTGGAGTAGGTGATCTCTGAGGTCCCTACCAATCTAAGCCATTCTATGACTCTATGATGACAGTTCTTTCTGTTTAATTGTACAGGCTGCCCAGGAGTGTTGTGGAGTCTCCCTCTCTGGAGATATTTAAGACCCTCTTGGAGGTCTTCCAGTGTGATCTGGTCTAGGTGATCCTGCTCTGGTAGGGTGATTGGACTGGGTGATCTTTCAAGGCCTCTTCTAGCCCCTAACTTTCTGTGATTCTGTTATTAGTGATTCTATACACAACAGTATTATGAAGATTTTGGTAGCCTTTGTGTAGAAAATCTATTAGCAATATTTATACTGTTTTGTTCTTCACTTTAGTCCTAAATTATATATATTTTTAACTGTAAATCATGAAATCTGATATCTGTTTTAAAAGTGAGCCATTAAGATTTTCAGAACTCTAATATATGTTTTTCTAACACACCAGAAGCTTCTTCAAAACATTTTTCCTGAATCCATTGAAGATTAAGAGATACTGTAATCCTTTTGAGCAAAGAAGGGCAGACAAATGAACCTTGATATAGGAGAGAATGAAAAAGGAAAGGATTTTGAAGAAGGAAATGAAAAGTGCTTAGATAAGACTGAGGATCAAAAGCTGTAGAAGAGACTTTCTCTGCACCTTTTGCTACATGGTCTTTTGTTGAGCTGATAATGAGATGCTCCATAGTCACAGAAGACTGAGAGTCTCTTAGAAGATGCTCAAGAACTTTGAAGGTGTGTTCTTGGTTTTGCCTACATCCGTGCAGCAAATTTGTAAGGAAGACCATTCCAACAGTGCTTTCATATTATCATTTTGGCCTTCACACTAAGAACTTTAAAATATCTAATACCTGCACTAGTACACAAGCAAATTAATATCGATTTTTTTTCATAGTCTCATTTACAGACTTAAAGTTGGCTGGATGAGTCTGATCCACCTACTGAAGACCCTGGGCTTTCTTAATATGAATAGCTTGCAGTTATTGATAGAAAGGAACTTCTGATATCGTATGCCAGGAATCTCAGGACACAGCAGAGGCTGGGCTGTGTGAAAGATGGGAAAGGTGAGAGCAGATGGAGTCCATTGGATAGAACTCAAATGCTACAGATGATTGACTGCCTAAAAATGAATCTTTGGCCAGGGCTTTGATGAATTTGCAGACAACTTTTCAATAAACAGCTTATTTTGATCCCTGACATTTTATCTTTCTTATAGGATTGAATGTTGGAGGGTTTTTTTGTTACATTTATTGTGAGGAACACTAAAATGTTACCTTTTGCAAGGTTCTGGAAGCATACACTGAAAATTATTTGCATGGAAGAAACTCCACAGTCTTCTATAAAAATCAAAGACAAGTTTGTATCTGTTTTGACTTCTGCTGAAAAGTATGTTCCAGAATACAAAACCACTGTTTATGAAATTGTCATATGCTAATGTAGTAGAGATGTTGAAGGATTTCTGAAAGGTACTATTTTCCTACATCTTAAGCTGTAATATTCTCCTCTGTCCAAGAAAGAACATTTGTCAGTTAGAAAAATAATGTTTTCTGTCCAATATGTGTTTACAGAAGGAAAAAAAAAAGCTTAAACATCTAAACCACTTTGCAAAGGTTTCATTCTGACCACACCTCATGACCTGGCATCTTTGGAGGATCATCCAGTCCAGTTGACAATGAGATATTAATTGTAAAAGGAGTGGCAAAATTAAGAAGCAGGAAGGGATTCTCTGGCACATTACCTTAAATCATAGAATCATAGAATATATTTGGTTGGAAGAGACCTTCAAGATCATCCAGTCCCACCTTTGACCCAGCAGTGACCCAATACTAAACCATGTCCCTAAGCACCAGGTCTACAGGCTGCTTAAACACCTCCAGGGATGGTTACACCAGCACTGCCCTGGGCAGATCATTCCAGTGTGTGAGAACCCTGTTAGTGAAGAACTATTTCCTAATATCTGGGCTAAACCTCTCCTGGAACAAGACCTGTCCTCCAAACCCTTCACCAGCTTTGTTGCCCTTTTCTGGACCTGCTCAATGTCTTTCTTGTGTAGTTAAGGTGTGACCTCTCTGATACTGAGTACAGAGGGACTATCTTTTCCTTGGTCCTGTTTGCCATAGTGCAGACGACAAAGTGAAGACAAGTAACTTGCTAATGCAACTGCACTGCTTTAAATAAGCAATTCCTTTACAGTGGACAGGGAAACTCTACATGCTCACTCTTTGCCCATTTTCCCATTCATAGCATGGAAAATGTTTCCTATGTTAAGATATAAAGAAAGAGTGATTTGCCAGGGAGATGTGCACCTCAAAGCAACGGTTTCTGCAGGGCTGTGTCCAGGAGAATGGAATGATAGCCCGGAGTGCTAAGCTGTGCAAGCAGATGATGCAGGAGCATTCATAGGTGCTACAAATCTCATCAGCCTTTCTGGAGAACCCTTAGATAAGAAAATTGTCACAATGGTGAACCATAGGCTTCTGCATTTTCTTTCTGAAACATTAACTGATTAATTCAGTAGCATTTTCAGCATCTTCCGATGACAATGCAGACTGCTAAATTACAGTTGAATCTTCTCAGGCTGAGAGATGTGTTTGTGTGTATAGAACATTTTGATTTGGGTGTTAGATGGTCTTTTAGCTCTATAGAGCACATGGAAATATTTTAGAGCACACATTCATCTTTTCTTTAAACTTTATCAGTAGCATCAAAAAAGCTTGTGCACCCCCTGGCTATGCTAGAGGAGGGGAGACTCAGATTGGATGTTAGGAAGAAGATCTTCACCATGAAGGGTGTGAGACACTGGAACAGGTTGCCCAGGTAGGTGATGGAAGCCTCATCCCTGGAGGTTTTTAAGGCCAGGCTGGGTGAGGCTCTGGGCAACCTGATCTAGTGGAAGATGTCCCTGCCCATGGCAGGGAGGTTGGAGCTAGATGATCCTTGAGGTCTCTTCCAGCCCTGACAATTCTGTGATTCTGCATAAAGGTAAGGGAAAATGAGTATATGTTTTTCCAGGGTCCAGTACTACTCCTAAGAGACCCCTAGATATACCTTTCAAGAGCATTCAAGAGCTTCAAATGTGAGTAATTTTTATTAAGCACCCACTAGTATGCTTTGGGAACTCTCCTTTGTTCTTCCTTATGACAACAGTGGCAATGCCTCTGTACTTATGAAAGCATGTGCCTGCAGTAGCAAAAAGCTGAGGAGCTGACAGAATTTATTTTAAACTCATCAGAATAGTGCAGAAGAATGTACCTTGGCATCTTGACTCCCCATGTCAATGCTCTGCAGTGGAGGTGCGTGGGAGAGAAATGGTGTGGAACTCTTATCAGATCTTGGTATGAAAAGCCTGACAGCAATTGGGATGATAAAATCCCTGGTTTAATAAATGAATAAAAGTAGGAATACAGATAAAATAGATTCAAATAAATATACATTCTTTTAGATGCTGGTAATACTTCATTTGTGAAGCATCAGAGAGACACCAGATGATTTTTCCAAGGAATGCTGTGCAGATCCCATCCACAGAGAGGTTATTCCTCCCTCCTATACTGCAGGAGATTTTATTTTGTGTGACAAACCGAATCATGTCTCTTGTCCTGACAGGCTGGAATATCATCTCTGCCATAACAGCCACCAGCATGCAGCACAGACCAATAAGGAAGTGATCCAGGAGGCTCCCTTACAGCAGCTGCACATGCTGATAGGCTTCTGAAACCTTAAGTGCATGGCCCAACAGCAAAGGCATGGTCTGCTCCTTGAATGCAATATGTTCCATGAGGCTCTAGTTATAAAATTTTCATTCTGTAGGTAATTTGGTAAGAAACAAATCTACTCAGCTTTTCTGTTTTCTTCTTTTTTACTTTTGCCTTTTTCCTTTTCTTCTTATGTTTATATCAAAGTGGAACTCTATCATGTTGTGCAAATTTAACATTGTAGCAATGGGTGTGCAACAGTTCCTTTGCTTCAGTACCCACAGAATTAGTTTAGCTAGCACTGAGTGAAACTATCTGGTGTCCCTATCATAAGAAGGATGCAGAGCTGTTGGAGTGAGTCCAGAGGAGGGCCACAAAGATGATCCAAGGGATGGAACCTCTGCTACGAGGATAGACTGAGAGAGCTGGGCTTGTTCAGCCTCAGAGCTGCCTTCCAATATCTGAAAGGAGTCTACAGGAAGGCTGGAGAGGAACTGTCCAATAATAGGACAAGAAGGAGTGGTTTGAAGCTGAGAGAGAGAGTAGGTTTAGACTGGACCTAAGGAAAAAGTTCTTTACTACAAGGGTGGTGAGACTCTGGAACAGGCTGCCCAGAGAGGTTGTGTATGCCCCTTCCCAGGGTGTGTTCAAGGCCAGGTTGGATGAGGCTTTGAGAAACCGAGTCTAATTGAGAGGCATCCCTGCCCATGGCAGGGAAATGGGAGTAGATGCTCTCTGAGGTCCCTTCCAAGCTAAGCCATTCTATGATTCTGTGAAGCCACAGGACAGTCAATATGCTTGCTTCTATAACAAAGTTCTTCCATTGACCTAACTCCAGCTATATTCACTTTGACTTTTTCCTTTCACTGTTATCTTAGAGGTGTGGATAAGTATTTAGTACTCTGGAATAAAAAAGTAAAGTGGTACACTAGATTCGTATATGTTTCTATAAATTTTAATGGTCCAGGCAGTATTCAAAGGGAAAACTGGGGAAAATCCTTTGGGATGAGAGCTCATTAACTTCCTTTCTTCCTTCCAAAAATTGCTTCAGGAAGTTGTAGGCTCAGATATACTTAAGGAAAGCAAGAGCTCTGGTTAGAATTAAGCATTCTGGGCTACTTAATTAGTTTTTAAGTGCAGGAGTTGTGTATTCAATTTAAATGAGTCACATTGGCAGGCTGACAGATTTGTTTAGAAATAGGAGAAGAAACTTGGATATACAAGAATACACATGAAAATGGGAGGATGAGAAAGCAATGGGAAAAGAGGAACCTTCAGCAGTGGAGTTAATGCTTTAAAATGTGGAAGGATAAGAAGAAACCATGAG
Source organism: Tricholaema leucomelas (assembly GCA_013400475.1). Classification (NCBI taxonomy): domain Eukaryota; kingdom Metazoa; phylum Chordata; class Aves; order Piciformes; family Lybiidae; genus Tricholaema lacrymosa; species Tricholaema leucomelas. Next base: position 631,978 of record WAAF01008176.1, read on the forward strand.
TGCCAAGTATGACAGAATGGTAGGGGCTGGAAAGAACCTCTGGGGATCATCTAGTCCAACACCCCTGCTGAAGCAGCTTCACTTAGAGCATGTTACACACAAATCTGTCCAGGTGGGTTTGTGTAGCCTCCAGAGTTTTCACAATCTCGCTGGGTAGCCTGTTCCTCTGGTCCACTACCTTCACAAGAAAGAAGTTTTTCCTTGTGTTTGGAACTTTCTATGTACTGGTTTGTGCCCTTTGCCTCTTGTTCAATCACAGGGCACCACTGAAGAGAGCCCAGCTCCATCCTCTTGGCACTAGTGCATTCATAAGATCTAGTGCATATGCATTGATAAAATCCCCTCTCAGTCTTCTCCAGGTCTCTCAGTCTCCAGCCTCTAATCTTTATAACCCTTCATTGGACTCTTTCTGGTAGTTTCCTGTCTCTTTTGAACTGGGGAGCCCAGAACTGGACATAGTATTCGTCATGCAACCAGAGTAGAGAGGGTGGAGAACCTCTGAGTTGCTAGCACTTTCTTCTTAGTGCACCCTAGGATATCATGAGGAGAAACTTCTTTACAGTGAGGGTGACAGAGCACTGGAGCAGGCTGACCAGAGAGGTTGTGGAGTCTCCTCTGGAGACTTTCTAAACCTGCCTGGATGCCTTTCTGTGCAAACTACCCTTAGTGATCCTGCTTTGGCAGGGAGGTTGGACTCAATGATCTCTGGAAGTCTCTTTCAACATCTAAAGTTCTGTGATTCTGTGATTGTTCTTCCTGGCCAGAAGAGCACACTGTTGGCTCACGATTAACCTGCTGCCAATATGCTGCCTTTTCAAAAGTCATAAATATGTCTCAAAAGGACGAGAATAAGACAAATATAAAAGCACATCTAAGACTAAAACCTAATTCTGTAGTGGGAATGCAGAATGACCCTTAAGGGAGGTAATAACAAATTCTACAGAGGTAGTAGGAGAATGGACTAAACTGAAACTGGAGGTTATTAAAGCAGAAATTCATGGAAACTATGTAAGACACAGAAAAGAATAGAACAGAATACCTGGAAAGGGAGTTGAGTAGAAGGCTACTTCTGGAAGTCATTATACAACTTTCACTCATCACAGATAATGTAATTAGCATAAATATGCCAGCACGGATGGAAGAATAGGGGTAAAGAAGAAGGTTTCCTATGATGAACTTATGAAGAAAGTAAATTAATTTAAAATCTCAGGATGAACAAAACATCAAAGAATACATTTATCTACAAGCAAAGAAATAGGTCCCATAAGAAGATAAATCTTTAATTAAATAGTTTGTTAAACAATACTAATGACACTGCAATAGGAAGGAATCGACAGTATACATACAACTCCTGCTTTCTGTCAGTCAAATGCTGTGCAGGTACACTTTGGAGTGCCTGATTTTTCCATTCAGCATATTAGCATAATTTGTCCTCAGCAATTCATGCTTTCTTAATAGTAACTATGAAGTTATCCAATTGATTTAATTTTTTTCCCCTAGATGTTATATTTCAGCAGTGAAGTCACTCTATTAAATAATTTACAGTTCAACACAATTTGTTTTCAAAGCAGTGAGGGTAACTAATCTCTAGCACAGGCATGTTCTTCATCACTTGGTAACTTTAATTAAAACTGCATTTCCTCCTAGAAGTAATGAAGGAAATTTTCAGCATCCTTACAACACTGGGAGCCCTGATTTCCACTTTTGAAGCTGTTGTGCACCCTAGTGGGAGGAATATAAAATGTTTTGAGAGCACCACAGACAGACAGCCTGACTGATTGGCGATTGCTGCTGCTGTCAGCTGAACAGTCAGACAGACTAATGCAAAACAGCGATCAGCTACGTGCTTGACTCCTGGACTGAACTTCCTTAATTTCACATCTTATCTTGAAAAATTAGACTTGAAATAGTCCACATTAACTGACACTCTTTGAAGAGACTTAACAGTTAAATTTAGAAGTGTGAGCTGCCTTATTTGTTTCAATCTCTTTTCTATCCAGCTGGTGTACGATTCAGTTACAAATAAGTACATTTTATTTCTCTCAGCTGCAAGAGTCCAAGAGCATAACCTTTGCCAAGGCTCAAAAGCCCTCTTTCTATGAATGATACAGAAAAGTTTCTGGAATGTTTCAATAAATGCTACAGGATAGATATGACAACAATTCTTCCCCTATGGAGAGAGACTGAGAAACCTGGGGCTGTTCAGTCTTTATAAGAGAAGATTGAGAGGATTTCTCATCGGTGCCTACAAATATCTGAGGGATGGGTGACAAGTGGCTGGGGCCAATCTCTTTTTGGTGGTCAGAAGCAATAAGACAAAGAGCAACAGCTACAAACTGGAACAGAGGATGTTTCACCTCAACATGAGGAGAGAATTGTTATAGCGAAAACTTGTTACAGTGAGGGTGCCAAAGCCCTGGAGCAGGCTGCCCAGAGAAGTTGTGGAGTCTCCTTCTCTGGAGACACTCCAAACCCACCTGCATGCATTCCTGTGCAGACTGCCCTAGGTGATCCTGCTTTGGCAGCAGGGTTGGATTCAATGATCTCTGGAAGTCCTTTCCAACCTCTAATATTCTGTGATTCAATCCTTAATTCTGGACACAGAATTAAGGTTTTGCAAAATGGTGTTTTAGCTAAGACTTGATAGTCTTTTATTCCCAGTAGTTTCTGCACATAATCACAGAATGATTGAGTTTGGTAGGGCCACCTGGATCCTGTAGTCCAACCCAATCAGCTCAACCAGCAATAGTCAGTTATCCAGAACCGTATCCAGATGAGTTTTGTACATCTCTAAGGATGCAGACTCCACAAACTCTGGACAACCTGTTCCAGTGTTTGACCATATTTACAGTAGTTTTTCCAATATTTAACTATATATCAATCACCCCTTCTCCTTTCATGGTATACTAATGAGAATAATTTGGCTGCATCATTTTTTCTCAGTCCCTTCAGGTACTTACACACAAACATAAATGCCTCCCCTGAAATATCTTCTCTCCAACCTCAATGCTTTCACCCTCTCCTTATTGGAGAGCTGTTCCAATCCCCTAATCATCTTAGTGACTCTGTTTTCTTCTTGCAATCCCTCTACCCATATTCCTCACAATAGCTGTTTACAAGACCCTTTGAAGATAAGAGTAATGTTATCAATAAATCCTTTGAGTGGTTGAAAGTAATTCAAGGCATTGGCTTCACAAATCCTACATATCTATTAATCTTGGCCTATTTTCACAAAGGATTAACCCTTAAGTGAAATCTTTTAAGTAAAAAATATTATTTTTTAATTTCTATGCATTCAGAGAAAGAAGAAATAGATTATTAGGATGTAGTAAATAATGGAGAAATGCATCTAAGTATAGAATTCAGGTAGGTTCTGTTGTAGGACTTGAAAACTGTGCTAGAATTTTCTGATGTATAACTTGTGAGATTTAATGAATCACAGAATGTTAGGAGCTGGAAGGGACCTTGAAACATCATCCAGTCCAATCCCCATGGCAGAGTGGGTTCACCTAGGGTAGGTCATGCAAGAACATATCCAGATGGATTTTGAGTGTCTCCAGGAGACTACAACCTCTCTGAGCAGCCTGTTCCAGGGCTCTGCCACCCTCACAGGAAAAAAAAGTTTTTCCTTATGTTCACATGGAACCTCTTCTGCTAAATGCATCCTTTGCTCCTTGTCCTATCACTGGACATCACTGAGCAGAATCTGGCTCTATCTAATCTGTCCTGTACAAGGGACAGTGGGTGGAAGCTGAGGCATAGGAAGTTTCATATAAACATGAGGAGGAATTTCTTCACTGTGAGGGTGACAGAACATTGGAACAGGCTTCCCAGGGGGGTTGTGGAGTCTCCTTCTCTGGAGATAGACAAGGCCAGCCTGGATGTGTTCCAGTGTGATCTGGTATAGGTGATCCTGCTCTGGCAGGGTGGTTGGACTGGATGAGTTTTCGAGGTACCTTCCAGCCCCTGATATTCTGTGATTCTGTGATCTCAGATACAAAACATTTTATTCAGGCTTCTGGCTATTGGTTCATTCTTTGCTATATAGTTTTTATTTTGATTTGTAACCTTAAACAGTGATTGGCTATTTCCAGAAAAGAGGCGTTAGACATCGTGGACTATTACTGCTCTATTTTTCCAGCTGTTAATCAGATTACTTTAACCAGAATGCTGCTCCTAAATGTGTATATAAATACATAAACAAGGATGAAGTATTTCCTCTTGCAGTAAGATTCATATATTTGGACTGGTTCATGTTCTTGCAAAAGGCCTGCTGTCTGTCAAAGTCATTAACAAACTTTTGTCTGACTTTTCAAAGATTTGACTGTTTCTCCATACCTGATTTCCATGAGTAGCATTCCATGTCTGTTTCAACCTTTTGAAGATTCATGAATGTTGATCAATCTGCTTTTCATCATAAGCCTTAATCAATGCCTCTCACCAGCTGGAGAAAGAAAAAAAAAAAAAAAGGATGTCTTAAGATCTTGAGACAAATTAAGGATCTCATAACTGCAGTATCCAGTTGAGCTCACAATTTCACACAATGAAAAGTTCCCCTAAGAAATTTCAGCTCAGAGTATTGTACTACGACACAAAGGATATCTTTTCCATCTACCCAACTACTATTATGAAAACTCAAGAAATCATATGTGTTCTGGAAATTGACTCTTCTGCAATCAATGATACGAGTGATGGACTGCATGAACAAGCTGTAACTGCATAGAGTCATCAAGTACTTGCTGATTGCAATTGGGAGATGGAGAAGTAGTCCAATTAGCTTCGGATAAGTTAAACATTAAAGTTTGTACTGACAGCTTCTCTAGTCAATAAAGTGTAGCAGCACTCTTAGGGAGTAGCTTAGGTCTCAGAACTTACATATAGAGCTATTACTATGAAAATAAATGAGAAAAAAACCCAAATCTATCCTGGAAAAAAAATCTATGCAAATCTTCACTGTCAGCCAAGCTGAAGCTGTTAGCAAGTGCTTCAAAGCAGGAAGTGGTTAAATTGGTTAAGCTGAAAGAATGTATTCTAAGACACATGTGACTCCATCCTGGTAGACCCTTTATAGACACTAGTATAAAATTTCAGTCAGTCCATGCACCAGGAAATGAGCACTAGACCATTGCTCATCGTATTGCACTGCAGGGACCACAGTCACAGTCAGGAGAGATGTGCTTCATGCCTCCCTAAAGCCATAAGTAGGTGGCATCATATTTTTCCAAAAATCACTCTGGAAGATGAGGAAGCTCCTCAGCAGGAGCTGGGTAGAGAAGTGATGTAGCATTGGGAATAGAATTGCTCTGGTACTGCTCATCTTAAGCATTCAAGAGTCATGACTAAGGCTGCACAGAAATCATGGAAAAGCATAAAATAATCAGATACAAACAAACAAGCAAACAGTCTGTAGAAGTGGATGGAATTTTAAGTAGCCCTCTGCCTGGATATCTTTCAGGTTCACTGAAGTCATGTATTCTAGCTTATCTTGGCAGCTGCAGAAGCTAGGAGCACTTTTAAAAATGAAATCTTGTGTATTCATATAGACAGCAATTGCCTGGAGGGGTTCAGCCTTAAGGAATACGCAAACAGTGAAAAAAAAGAACACTACCACTGTTTCTTTTACTGTATTATTTCCTTTGTTTGCTACTAAAGAAGAAAACTCTGGGTGTTGGGGTTTGGCTTTTTTTGTTTGTTTTGGTTTGTTTTTTTTCCCTCATAGCTGATGTTGGCAAATAATGTCCTTGCTTTGTTTAAAGAGAAGTAGCAGCTGCCTTTAAATGAGCTTTCTGAATGACTTTTGTCATCTTCTTGCCTGTCCCTGTCCTACATGCAGATTTTTTCAGACATCTGTCTCCTAGGTATGATAGAAGAAGCACTTGCTTCTGTCTGTCTAAGTAGCTCATTTACAATACTCAGACAAAGTAGCCAAATGTTGTTCTACTGTCCAACTTAAAAGAAACCGCACTAAAACAAGTTGAAATCATAACTTTATTGTAAAAATAAAACTGTTGGAGAATTCTGAATGGGACTTCGAGTTCAAAGTCCCAATCAGTCTTTATACAAGTAATGACAGAAAATTAGTCATGACTATCCAGGCTGCCACTCAATATTTAGTCCCAGAATGAAAGCTAACACAAAGGGTGAACTTGGAGTTTTAACATGTTTGTTTAACGGCAGCATTTTGTATGTTGTTAACACAATGGTTCTCATGGTCAATACATTGTGACAACACAGAGAATGAGCAGTGCTATTGTAACCTGTAAGGCAAGTATTTACCAAGGTGCATCAATTTATTTGGTACCTTTCCAACTTACAGCCACAAAAAAGATGGAGCGGAACATCTTCTTTACACAGATATAAAGGGTGAGTGCCAAGTGGATGGAGCCAGGCTCTGCTCTGCTGAATATCTCTCTGGAGATATTCAAGACCTACCTGGACATGTTCCTGTGTGATCTGGTATAGGTGATCCTGATATGCAGGGGGGTTGGAATGAATGATCTTTCAATGTCCCTTCCAGTCTCTGACATTCCGTGATACTGTGATTCCACAGCTGATGGGCAGTTGTTTACCTAAAAACAGGGGTATACTTAAAAAAGATAATAAACAATTTTTTTTTTCTGTTCTAAAATTTTGTATTACTTTCGAGTGCCTCAGCCTCTTCTAATTGTATATGTTGTAGTAATGTGTCACTCCATTCTGATTTGCCTTCTGTGATAGTTTAGGTGTTACCTGCCCCCCCCGGCTCTTGTGAAATCACCCAGTTGAGACTCAGTTGAGCTGGAAGTTAAGGAATGAAGCTTGATATTTACAGCTTAGCACAATATACAAGCAGGTATTTACAATATATACAGCTATATACAGGAATGTACAAATTAAAGGTAATATAGAAACACAACATCCATCCCAGAAATCAGAGTGCCCAAGAGGGGCTCCCAACCACCCTTCCACCTTCTTTCCACCCAAACCATCACAGAAGGCAAATCAGAATGGAGTGACACACTACTGCAACATATACAGTTAGAAGAGGCTGAATTTAATCTTCTTTTCTAAGTCATCAAAATTTTACTTCTCCATTTTAAAGTCTCTCTGGACTATGGCACACTGCAGCTCTGAGGGTTGTAAGCTTGTACTTCGCGTGTTACTTCATTAAGAAGGTATCATGTGATACCTATCAGGCAGTCTGCTAACTTGCTATGATGCTACAGATGGCCAGCGGCCAATCTGTCTATATATGAGGGAAAGAAAATTAATCACAGCTACTAAATTGAGAATTCAATAATCTTTCAAGAAGTAGAATGTTCAGTAATAAATAATGCTAATTTAGCATATTTTTCTAAATGTTTATTTTGACTCATCTACCCTGGTGTCATAGAATCATAGAATCAACCAGGTTGGAAGAGACCTCCAAGATCATCCAGTCCAATCTATCACCCAGACTTATTCAGTCAACTAGACCATGGCACTAAATGCCTCATCCAGTCTTTCCTTGAACACCTCCAGTGAGGTGACTCCACCACCTCCCTGGACAGCCCATTCCATTGACAAATCACTCTCTCTGTCAAGAACTTCCTCCTAACATCCAGCCCATACTTCCCCTGGCACAACTTAAGAACTAGTGCAAACTGCAGTGTTTGCAGGATTAAAGCCAGTTCGCAACAGTATATTCCTGACTTAGTAGGTGAAATCTATAACCTCGCTTTCCAATGCCATAATAACAGACATAATAATACAAGAAACCCTAAAAAAATATAGATATTAAAAGAAGGAATTTACCATAACTAACAATTTCTAACTCCAGATGTGGGTTTCCAGTAATTTTTTTAGACAGATTGAAACCCTTTAATTATTATACTACATTATAATAGTTTTACCTTGCTGAAACATTATGAATAAACAAGTATTCTGTAGGAAATTTTGTTTTTCTTTACTATTTGGTTAATAAAGATCAGAAGTTCTGAAAGATTTGAGTTTTCATTATTTTTTGAGAGAATAAAGCTGGTTACAGTAACCGCTGGTGTTTTCACCCTTTGCTGTCTGCTCAACAGCTGTGTACACATATAGGAATTAAGTAACATTTTCTTAGCAAGTACTTCGGTGATGTTTTAAAGGGATGGCAAAGAGCTCAGGTCCAGCCAACATGGATTTAGGAAGGGCAGATCCTGCCTCTCCAACCTGATCTCTTTCTATGATCAGGTGACCCGCCTGGTGGATGTGGGGAGCCTGTGGATGTGGTCTATCTGGACTTCAGCAAGGCCTTTGACACTGTCCCCCACAGCAAACTGCTGGCTAAGCTGTCAGCCCACGGCTTGGATGGCAACACTCTGTGCTGGGTGAGGAACTGGCTTGAGGGCAGAGCCCAGAGAGTGGTGGTGAATGGTGCCACATCCAGCTGGCGGCTGGTCACTAGTGGTGTCCCTCAGGGATCAGTGCTGGGCCCCATCCTCTTTAACATCTTCATAGATGATCTGGATGAGGGCATTGAGTCAGTCATCAGCAAGTTTGCAGATGACACTAAGCTGGGGGCAGATGTGGCTGGGTTGGAGGGCAGAAGGGCTCTGCAGCGGGACCTTGACCGCCTGGACAGATGGGCAGAGTCCAATGGGATGGCATTCAATGGCTCCAAGTGCAGGGTGCTGCACTTTGGCCACAACAACCCCATGCAGAGATACAGGCTGGGGTCGGAGTGGCTGGAGAGCAGCCAGACAGAGAGGGATCTGGGGGTGCTGATTGATACCCGCCTGAACATGAGCCAGCAGTGTGCCCAGGTGGCCAAGAGAGCCAATGGCATCCTGGCCTGCATCAGGAATGGTGTGGCCAGCAGGAGCAGGGAGGTCATTCTGCCCCTGTACTCTGCACTGGTTAGACCACACCTTGAGTACTGTGTCCAGTTCTGGGCCCCCCAGTTTAAGAGGGACATTGAGATGCTTGAATGTGTCCAGAGAAGGGCGATGAGGCTGGTGAAAGGCCTTGAGCACAGGCCCTACGAGGAGAGGCTGAGGGAGCTGGGGTTGTTTAGCCTGGAGAAGAGGAGGCTCAGGGGAGACCTTATTGCTGTCTACAACTACCTGAGGGGTGGTTGTGGCCAGGGGGAGGTTGCTCTCTTCTCTCAGGTGGCCAGAGCCAGAACAAGAGGACACAGCCTCAGGCTGCGCCAGGGGAGATTTAGGCTCGAGGTGAGGAGAAAGTTCTTCACTGAGAGAGTCATTGGACACTGGAATGGGCTGCCCAGGGAGGTGGTGGAGTCGCCGTCCCTGGAGCTGTTCAAGGCAGGATTGGACGTGGCACTTGGTGCCATGGTCTAGCCTTGAGCTCTGTGGTAAAGGGTTGGACTTGATGATCTGTGAGGTCTCTTCCAACCCTAATGATACTGTGATACTGTGTGAAATATATCTAATGATTAACTGATAGGCACAGAAGCTCAGTCACAATGATCTGATATCCCACAGCTTTCACCTAAGGAAAAGCCAGTCACTTCTCTCACTTTTCCTGTTTCTCTTGCATCTCATAAAAAGACTAGCTAAAGGAGAAAACACTATTAAACGAAGCAGTTTGACATGAAACCTAGTGAAGCTAGTACGCCTAAATTTCAGACTTACGATGAGGAAAACGTGCTACTTGGGATGTAGCAAGGAGTATGAGCTCCATCTTGTGGAGAAATGCCTTTGTTTCACCAACCTTTTAATAGTCTGGTGAATGCTACTGGAACCGTATGCATGATTCTGTCAAGCAACATGGATGGCAACGGAATATCCACACAAAAAGATGAAAAAAATAAGCATAGAGTGGTTTGACAAGACTATCTGTCAGAAATAGGTGCTTCTATCCAAGTAATGCTAACTTACTGCTTAAGTACCTGCTTGTTTGTGCGAGGTTGTGGCAACCTTAGATATCAATCCAGGCTGGGAGGATGATGAAATCGATAGCAGGCCTGCAGGTAATGACTCGAGGGTGCTGGTGGGTGAAAAGCTGGACATGAGCAGACAGTGTGAGCTTGCAGGCCAGAAGGCCAATGGCAGCCCGGGCTGCATCAAAAGCAGAGTGGCCAGCAGATGGACAGAGGGGATTCTGCCACTCTGATTCTGCCACTCTGCTCTGATAAGACCTCTCCTGGAGTACTGCAGTCAGCTCTGGCCCCTCAACACAGCAGGGACATGGACATGGTGGAGTGGGTTCAGAGGAGGCCTATGAAAATAATCATGGAGTTGGAACACCTCTGCTATGAGGACAGGCTGAGCGAGCTGGGGCTCCTCAGCCTGGAGAAGAGAAGGCTCTGGGCAAACTTAGTAGCAGCCTGCCAGTCCTGAAGAGGCCTACAAACAGGCTGCAGAGGGACTGTTTGCAAAGGCCTGCGGGGATAGGATGAGGGACAATGTTTTAAAATGAGAGCAGAGCAGATTTAGATTGGATGTTGGGAACAAGTTCTGCACAATGAGGATGGTGAAACACTGGCACCGTTTGCCCAAGCAAGGTAGTTGAGGACCCATCCCTGGAAGTATTCAAGGTCAGGCTCAAATAAGGCTGTAAACAACCTGATCTAGTGGAGGATGACTCTGCTGACTGCGGACAGGCTGGACTGGATGACCTTTGGAGGTCTTTTCCAACTAAACCATTCCATCATTCTAAAATTCTCTGACCCAGAGTTCACTTCCATCCTATTCTTTTCAGTGATTTCCTTAAAGAGGTCCTGCTGTGCTGCTGACTACCTGGAGCTGCTGGAACCACTGGTGACAATTTTCCCTTCAGAGTTCTTTTGAAAAGTGTTGTGGATTTAGGAGATCAGATTTGAAAAAAAATAGAATCGTGTTTTATTAAAATATTTAGGATGCTTATTTTCTTTTTATTACAAAAATCTCCTAATTAGGTGGGGAGAAAGTTGAAGTTTAAGGTATTTCTGTCAATAACAATAAAGAAATTTTCTTTTAATGAGCATTAAATGCACAACATTAAAATGCACAATTTAATGCTGTTTACTGAAAAGGTATTTAATCTAAGATTTAGAGGGGTTAAACTAAATCCGTACTGCAGTTTTGACTGGCCCAAATCAGTAAAGCAGAAAAATACCCTTGCCAGCTCATTCTGATGAGGACAAAGTGATTTAAGAGAGGGTAAGAACCTTCTAACAGTTCATTCATGGTTGGACTGGTGTTTGGAAATACAGCTTCTGGTGCTCTGTCTGACAGCCATGTGGATCAATGATTTAAAACACTGAAAAACAGTGTTCTGGACCTCATCTTTTACATTTAGGGAATGCAAAGGGGAAATATCATGCTAACAGAGCCCAACCTTAATTGATTGTATTGCATATTTGCCATGTTTTTCTGGGATGTAGCCTTGCAAAACTCAATTGAACTGCGGTGAACATTTAATAAAAAAGCACAATGCAAAATGTAGTCCAAAGGATGGTTCTGTGTTAGATATATAAGCATAAATAGCTCCTATTCTTAGTGTTTTCTCTTTTGTGTATTTGCAGAAATATACCCTACTCAGTAATTTCTGAGCTGAACAAGTCTTTTTTTGTATGTTAAGGTGATAATTTTGGTGCTCATTACAAAGATCCCTTCTTTGCTTTTCTTTCAGGTTCAGTCAATCTATTCTAAATATCAATTATTAGAATTATGCATTATATGCCAAGCTTAGTTTCACTGGAGTATTATGCAATGCATGACTCTTCTTTTGTAAGTAATATGACTGAGATGATTGGCAAACTATATTTGCCTTTGTAATGCTGGTTTCATGTTGACAGATCACAGCCATTCTATGATCAGCTGGTGCAGATTTTTCTCCTTTATAGTGCTTCTAGAAAATCTCAACGTTATAGAAAATGTTTTTATTATTAATCCACAACTACACAGCCTTGTATTTGAGTTCACACTGTAAAGTTTCTGTCCTCTCACCTTCAGCTCCAAGCTATCACAAATCAAATTTGTACTTCATTCAAATTTAGGAAGGTATTAAGACCCGTTTCAAAGTAAACAATTTCTCGGTGCCTGGTACTTTACATCTATTTTGATTTCTCTTACCAAATTTAGCATTCACCTGCTAATCTGTATTTTGCACTGTCAAGGCTAGGCTGACCTTTTGAGAAGGGACAGACTCTCACTATTAACCCCTCTCCCTTCACAAAGGGGAAGAGAGAGGAAATAAGGAACAGAGAATAAACCATCTTTCATGAAGATCACAATGGTAAAATGAAATGCATACAAATACATGCAAACCCACTATTGAACCCAACTGCCTGATGGCAGCTACATCTCCATCACCACCAATGCTGTGGCAGAAGTCCTTAACTGGACTCTGTAGCAGGTGGGAACAGGTTTCAAGAGCTGGATGCTGGAACTGGATCCTGGAACTAATGCAACTGGACAAAACAGAGTGCTGCTTGGATGCCAGATATTAAAGAGGAGACCTTGATCTCCATATGGAATGGAACACCTTGTTGATCAGTTTAGGGTCATTTTTCATGTCTGCTCCTCACAACAGGTGCAGCCTTTAGCTTTGTAGCCATCCACCCACCCCTGACCCCAGGACACAAGATTTAGCAGTGATGTTCTGCACACCAGTCCTTGGTACTATCTAGAAACACCAAGAGTTATTGCTGCTAGAAGCAGTCACCATCTGCTAAAACATGCTGTTAATTTCAGAAAGTGCAGATACTTAGAAAAGACTGAGCTGAAAAGTAAAATCATTGAATAGAATTAGTTCTGTTCTAAGTCAAACCAGGACACCCATATTTAATTTATAATTAATTCTAATTATATCACTAACATTAGAGATACATAATCTTGCTTAAATAAAACTTTAAAATGAGAAGAATTCCTCTGAGACATACTCATGCAAAACTCCGTTGTACTGAAGGAGACATTTCATAGGCAGACTACAAGGACTTAGGACTAGAGTCATTAAGACTAGGAGAGAGGACTAATAAGATTATGTGACAGAGCAACGGCATGATAAGGATTTATGTTTTATGTTCCATTTACAGCCATGTTGTGTATCAGAGAACATTTCTGTTTATGGTAAACTGTGGGTAATTTGGTCTATATTGCACTCATGAATACACTTCTCTTTCATAAGCATTCATTCTGGGCATATATTTGCAATGATCTATACACTGCTGCATACAGCATAAGACTTCTGAAGTCTCTTTTCTCTGATAACTTACAATATTTTTTTTTCTTTTGTTCTTGTTTTCCAGCTCAATACTAGAAAAATACATAGGTAAATAATTAGCATTATTAAATAAGGTAAATGAAACTGCAGAGTTGAATGGAATCCTTCACCATGCATAGACCTGGGTTCTTCATTTCAGAATGAAGAGAGGTGGTTGAGTCACCAGCCCTGGATGTGTTTAAAAGTCATTTGGATGTGATGCTTGGGGATATGGCTTAGGATGCACCTTGTAAAGCAGGGATATCAGTTGGGCTTGGTGATTCTGAAGGTCTTTTACAACCTGAATGTTTCTGAGAGTCTGTGAATCCATGATTTTTTTTTTTTTTTTTTTTTTTTACAGACTGGCACTTAGGCAGCAGAGCTATTGACTAGACTGGCTTTTATTACTTTTATTCACTTATTTGTGTATTTCTACACTTTAAATGTTCATTTCCATAGCTACAGCCTGGAAAGAAGAAAACACATCCAGATGACTGGGGGACCTTAAAGCTGTCTTAAAATACTTGAAGGGATTTCCAAGACTGGAACAGGGATTCACTCCAGAGGATACTAGACAAGAAATGGAATAAGTAATAAATTGCATAGCTAAAAATTTTAGCTGTAAACTGACTATTCCAAGCACCCCTGCACACTGCTGTTTGGAGTTACTTTACATGACAGCAATGTTACAGGACTACCCCAAAGTTTACAACAGAGATTATTTTTGTATATCACAGAGTTACAGAATGTTAGGGGCTGAAAGTGACTTTGAAAGATCATCCAGTGGGACACTCCTGCCAGAGCAGGATCACCTATACCAGATCACACAGGAACATGTCCAGGCAGGTCTTGAATATCTCCAGAGAAGGAGACTCCACAACCTCCCTGGGCAACCTGTTCCAGTGCTCTGTTATTCTCATAGTGAAAAAAATGCTTGCATGGAACTTCCTATGTCTCCACTTCCACCCATTTCCCCTTGTCCTGACATTGGGCATCACCCAGTAGAGCCTGGCTCCATCCTCTTGGCATTCACCCTTTACATCTTTATAAACATTCATGAGGTGTCCCCTCAGGCTCCTCCTTTCCAAGTTAAAGAGCCCCAGCTCCCTCAGGCTCTTCTCTTAAGGAAGATGTTCCATTCTTTAATCATGTGCCAAACTCTCTCAAGCAGTTCCCTGAGGTCCTTCTTGGACTGAGGGGACCAGAACTGGATGCAGATACTCCAGATGTGGCCTCACCAGGGTAGAGGGGGAGGAGAATCACTCTATACCTGCTAACCACAGCCCTTCTAATACACTGCACAGTGGCACGGCATGGCATTGGCCTTCTGGCTCATCAGAACACACTGCTGGCTCATGATCAACCTTCCACTCACTAGGGCCCCCAGATCCTTTTTTGGGGATGCTATTTACTTTCATTGTGCTCTGACAGCTACCTACATGATTATGCATTATGATTATTCAGTATCTCAAGGCTGTTATCAGCCACTACAGTCTACCCAAAGTTGTTGTTTTCTGGTCTCCTGCCTGTAATTCTGTTTTCCTCAAACAGCAAATGCAGCCAAACAAATCTGTTGTATTCATTTGCATTTTAGTTTTGTTGGCAAAGCTACTGAATATTTTTAAAAAATAAACAAAGCCCTGAATTGTAAAAATTAATAGGATTTAAATATAAGAAAGAATGCTAAAAGTTTAATTTACAAACAAGCTGAATTTGGAAATTTTGTGGAAAAATATTCTTTGTTTAATTACTAGTTTTCAAGTATGATGCATTTCTCCTTCTTGGTAAGCACTGTGAAGGGCATCCAAGGAAATGCTGCCATAGTAGTTCCTAAGATATGATCCTGAGCAATTGAATTGTGATGGTTTGGGAGTTATCTGCCACCTCACACTTATAAAATCACTCAGACTAGACTCAGCCAGCTGGCAGGAATAAAGCTATATTTACAGCTTAGCACAATTTACAAGCATATATATATACACACAAATATTTACAGTTATATACAAATTAAAAGTAATAGAGAAACACAATACCCATCCCAGAACAATAATATTGCCAGGAGGGCTCCCGACCCAAACCTCCTGCCCCCTCCCTCTTTCCCTCCCTTCAGAAAATAACCAGATCAATCCCTGTATATTTCACATGATAAATCTGGAGAGATCTGAGATATCAAAAAGATGACAAGAAGGTTAGAGGGAAAATGGTTAGGTTGGATTAGAGTTAAAGCGGAGGCAACCACACAGACCCAGACCACCAGAAAGAAGAGAAAGAACTGAGAAGTGTGTGAGAAGTGAGTGCCTTATCTATATTTTTACTAGCTGTTTTTCTCAGAAGAACGGGTGATAGAGGGTACTATTGTGTTGTTTTTCCTTCTTCTCACTGCTAAGAATTTAATTTCTCTCAGTAAAATATTCAAATTAGCCTCAAACTAGCACAAAGTGTGAAGCAGTCACTTCTCAACAGATAGATTTCCATCTGGGAAAATTGCTTTGAATGATAACCAAGCTAATGTCAAGTGCTGGGATGTGAATTTCCTCCTGTCCTATTGTTATGAGACATACTATAATGTAGATTATACTCTTTGCAATAAATAATTCAGTATTTTTTTTTTTAGTATGTTCAGACTGCTTGTAATTTTTCCCTGTAATGAGGGTGTGACCTTCTGAATCCAATGGATTGCATTGGTATGTCTTGAGAGTGGCATAGAGAAAGTAAGCAATAAAAGTTATCACTTATCTCTTAATTTACAATTAAGTGAAGACAAGATGAAACCAAAGATTCTCGTTTAATCTATTACTTTTTGTGTTAGTTTGAAGCTAGTTAGAATGTTTTCGTGAGAAGAATGAGATTACAGGCTGTGAGAGAGAAATAATGATGATGTCTACTTCACTCATAGGCTTGCTGAGATGTATAAGAACAAGAATCCAAACATAGATAAGGGAGATGCTCTCTGTCTGGGCTGTGTTTCTCTTTCTAACCTAACCTGCTGTCTCTTTGATTAATCCACCTGCTTCCTAACCCCCCCTGGCCGACCCTCTGTTCTTCCTTGGGCACAAGGCAACACCTGGGGTAAGGTAGAGAGGAGTGGGAGAAGATGGAAGGGCAGTTGGGAGCCCCTCCTGGGGACTCAGGTTTCTGGGAGAGGAGTTGTGTTTCTGTATTACCTCTTGTATATTTCTGTATATAACTGTATATACTGTAAGTATCTGCTTTTAAATTGTGCTAAGCTGTAGATGTAAAGCTTCATTCAAATTTCCAGAGCTGGCTGAGTCTAATCTGGGTGATTTCTAAATCTAAACACCCAAACCATGACACTTTTAAATGACCATCTTAATTAAAAGTGTGTCTGGAACAGCTTCAAAATCCATGCACTGGGTGTTTTGATTGAAAAGGATTGAGACACTAAAAAATAATGATGATTTACAAATCTTTGCACATCTGCATTCCCGTCAGTGCCTTACTCCTTTAGCCACATCTTCCTGGGTTTCCAGGAGGACCTGGCTCACAAGGAGCACACTCAGCACCAACAGGTTGGGTTTTCTTTGCAGACTTTGTAAGCTTTGCCATTGATTTTATAATCTGCCCTCTGTTGCTATGCAAAGCCTTGCAAGGTCCAGGTTACTTTTGCAGTCTTAGGAACTGGTGACCTCTTTTAGATTCTGATGTTATTCAGCAGTTTCCTTGCTATCATTTCAGCTCAGTAGTAATATTCAGCAATTGTCACAATTGTGCCTTACTCATTAGAGTGTTTGCACCAACACATTAGTCTACCTCTAACAAGAAAATTGTAGGAGCTGATCAGACTTTTAATTGATTTCAGGCTGATCAGATTTACATGTTCTCCAGCACTTATGTCCATTTGAAACTCACATTCCTCTGTCTGAATACTAATCCTATCTGTTAAGCTCTGCCACTTCATTAAAATGATACTTTTCTATTGGAAGGTGTCCCTGCCCATGGCAGGTGGTTTGAACTAGGTGATCCTTGAGGTCCCTTCCAACCTTGACAATTCTGTAATTCTGTTCTTTCTCAATAAATATATGCACAGACAATTCTTATTTACTATTTTAAAAAAAGTAAATTTACTTCATTAAAAAATATCTTCTCAGAGCCTGGGTTTACTTATTTCTCTTGTATATATTTTATGTAATTTAAAGAAGGAAAATCAAATACCTTGCATCATATTTTTCTGGAAAATTCTTTGCTTTCATTCCCAAACATGCCCTAACATCTCAGAACTTATATCTAAATAATTCTTTACTTAAAATAAATATATTTCAGAACTGAAACTAAGGATCAGCCATTCTTGTGAGGTTGGAGGAGTTTGTGTATGCTATAGCAATAAATGAAACAGCCAAAAACTTTATTAATGAAAGTTATTCCTGAAAAATATCAGATTTCCATTTCATTACATAATATTAATGAACAAGTTTCCACTTATAATGATCTTTAAGTACTTAGAGGATAGAAAATTTTACTTCACATTGTATTTCATGCATGCTTGCTCAAATGTAGTTAACTGTAACTTGTGTTGCTTTGTACCAACCAAACTTTTTATTTTATCATCTGATTGTTTCAGTTCAAATTGTGAAGTGGTAGAGCTTAACAGATAGGATTAGTGGCTCACTGTACTCAGTTTTGGTTTTGTTTTTTTTGGTTAAGCTGAGATATTTGATTTTAAGATACCATCTCTTTTCTCAACAGGGAGTTAAAATTCTGGAACTTATCAAAAAGAAAGTAATATCCCCTTGGGAAACTAAAAATATGCATTTCTAGGCACTAAAAAAGTATTTAATCTTGAATTTAACATTTCAGAGAGCTGCTACCCATCGTGATATCAGGCAGTAATAAAAAAAAAAAAGGAAAAAAAAAAAAAAGACAGATCCCAGACTGTGATTTATGTACCAGAAACTTATCTTTTAGTCTGCTTTTAATAGCTTGATGATTATTTAGCAATTCCTGTAATTCTATCTATCTATGTGTCTGTCTGCCTGCCTGTCTATTTTCAAATGAGCATAATTCCCTTTCATTTGTTCTGCCTTCTTAGTTACCTACTTCAGACCAGTATTTTTCATCCAGCTTTAGTATTTGGAGGCTGAAAAAGAAGCACCACTTTTAATATTCTACTGTGTTGGAGACTGGTTTATCATAGTTGTTCACAGATCAGATGAAGAAAGCATAAGAATTTAAAAGGTTGTGGTTACCTTAAAGCCTCACAGTACAGAAAAGATGACTCTTACTGGTGGGTAAAGGTCTTGGAACTCATATTTTTTTCATAGAAAAATCCAGTGGAATGAGATAAATGCAGAAAAAAAGCTGAGATTTTTTTTTCCCCCTAAGTTTTTCAGCAAGCACTGTTTTGTTTCCTACGAAACAAGATTTCTTCCACAGGAAGAGAGAGATAAAGGAGGTGCCCTCTCTTAACTCTGCAAACAAAGAGACATATTCTGTTATGAGTTTTCTTTCTAGAGAGACTCCCCCAAAAAGACAAACATGTTCAAAGATTATAAATCATATCCCCTGTCCTCCTCTCTATATCCATATCCACACATACGCACCCACTGCCAGATTGCCAGTCTGAGATACATTTCCCTCGTTCTCTATTTCTTATCCTAATCTGTCCTCTTTTTCTTCTCAGAGAAAGGCTGTGGTAGAACTATTCATAAAGATTCTCAAAACTTGTCTTTACAAGGCTCTGAGCAAACTGATCTCCTATCAAAGTGAGTCCTGCCTTCAACAAGGAGTCGCACTTGATTGCTTCAGAGATCACTACCAACCTAGTTATTATTCTATGTTTCTTATACCTGAGATGCATTTCTTCTTATACAAAATGATACATGTCACTGGATGATTGTACATGGTGTAACAGAATCATTGTTTCCTACAATCTCCCCATGTGGGAACTGATTTTCAGTTCTGAATATGAGTACAAGCAGGAATAGTTGTCTCACATAAAAATAAAGTAGTGTCTTCAACGGAAGAGATCCTTGTCAACCACTGTTGATTGTATACTCAAAAGAAAAGCACTGAAACGGTACAGCAAAGAATCTGACCAGATAGATAAGTCATCCTTAAATCACCTCACTGCTGTGCAATGCCCCTATTCATCTTCGTATCTTGGTGTTCCCTGTTCTTGGGACGCTTGGTTCATTGTGGCATCAGTTTTCATTCAGTTAGCAGTAAAATAGGCATTTAAGTGCATTTTTAGATACAGATCCGTTACATACAAGAGCCAGTATGGAACAACCTTTCGTGAGCAGTTACAGAAGGAAAATAGCAGCTATTTTTAAGGTGGAATAGCCTTAAAGTTGTTAATTGTCTTAGATAATGGAGGAGTGAGTTTGTTATTCAGAGACGGAGCTTCGGCTCATTCCATAGAGACATGAGAGTATGGAAACTAACTGTAATGGAAATTGAGTTAACCTGTAATGAAGATTTTTGCTACTCGATTAAAATCTCCACTGAAAGTCCTCCTGCGGGTTGTCCCTGCCCTGCTCCGCTGCCGACGCTCGGCAGCGCTGATGCCTGCTGCCATCTAGTGCCTGTGGGGACAGAGGCGGACGGCCGAGTTCGGCGTTGTCGTGGAAGCTCAAAGAATTCTTGCTTTTTACCGCTATGAGGGTGTTTTTATTGTCTCGGTTTTAACACTGCAATTAACCTTATAGAAGTTTGCCTTTTATAAGGACAAAACCCTATCAGGAATGATGCCCCGAAGGGGGTTGGGGACAAGGAATGGGGCGGGGTAGAACTGGAGAGAGAGACAAACAAGCAATAAACGAGGATGCAGGCATCAGCCAAGCTAAACAATACGCTGATTACAGTTGCAGCTATCTTGCTGCTCAAAGAATCAGAACAAGTGCAGTGGACAGCCTATCTGACCACAATAAACACAGCAAAGAATGTAACTGGAGGATCAACCTTGCTGTGTCCCTGGGTAGCCTACTCTGGTTGGAGGTGTCCCTGCTGCCTGCAGAGGGGTTGGACAACATGCCCTTGGAGGGTCCCTTCCAACCTGCCGCATTCTGCGATCCTGTGGTCTTGTGTGATCTGTAATATCATGATCTTGAGTGGAATAACAAGAGCATGGAGAGAAATGACGATGGAGAGGTGTTTGTGCAGTTAAAGGGGGGATTTTGATTCAGCTGGCAGCTTAATATTGTCTAAATAATACAAATAGCTCCCACTGCCTAGTTAATGCTTTAATAAGTAAATCTGCATACAGTGATACATCTAAAATGAACCAAAGTCATTAAAGGCTACTCAGTTAACTAGCCTCACATCTACAAGAAAAAAAACAAGACCTAGATTTCTCCAAACAAATACCTCAAACATGGGAAAAAGACCACTCAAAATAACTACACAGTGCTTAGCGAGGGTCTCCCAATGCATGCTGCATATCAATGTGAACATATTCTAACTCATTATACTTAATTACAAAAAAAATTAGAAAAAGATTTTGCATTCTGGTGGCAAAACAGAAACGTGGGGGTATGATTGCTTTCTCCTTCATCAAAAATATGTGAAAAGAGCATTAAATGAACCTGGATATGCATATGAGATATAATTTTAAAATACTTTTATTCTTACCCAGAATTAAGAGTACAGCTTTTATAAAGCAATCTTTCAGCACGCACACATACCTGTAAAATCCCTCTTGGCATTTTGCTGTTAATTAAAACAATTCCTCATACTTTAGCAATTTTTTTTTTATGAACTGCCCTTACAAAAATGACAAAGAATATTGTCTTTTTTTTCTTGAGTTGCAGGATTAAAACTGTCTTAATTTTTAGATATTTAGATCTAGAAATATATTTCTAATTACTTCTTTCTTCTTTTATTGAAACTAAAATAACATGTAGGCAAAACAGCATATGGTACTCTAAGCAGTTTTGGAATATTCAAGAATTTGTTGTTTCTCTCCACAGAAAGTAGACAGGCACATGCACACCATAAACAGAGACTTGTCTAAAGTGAAAATTAAACTCCTCAGACAGTGCAGAAAAAAGTCTGTATTGGAAAAGCCAATACTTGTCACAGAATGCAATCATGCAGTGCCAAAAATGTATCATTGTCAACCATTCCATTAGACACAACTTTAAAATATCATTTTGGACTTATAAATATAAAACACATTCCCTCTAATAAGCAGATTATACCTCAGCATTGCCTCACTGATGTCAAATGTTCGGGCCTACAAGCTGGAATTGATTCCACATGGACAAAAATGTACCTACTGAACTATAAACATTCCATAAAGATTAGCATCATTCACTAAACAATGAAAGAAACAAGGATTTTTTTTTTCCTTAGAAGATTTAAGAATTACTGTGCTGGTGTTTGAGAAACTTCTTCCTTTTTCGCCTCTTGGGATCATACCAACAAATAACTGTGGTGGTGTTTGAGAAACTTCACAGTATCACAGTATTACCAAGGTTGGAAGAGACCTCATAGATCATCAAGTCTCCTTCCCTCTGCACTTGTTTTAGGAGTATATCAGCAACTGGCTGTATATTTGACCGAATTTTCTTATCCATGCCATTTTTCAGATGTCACATATTGTATATTTGTGTTGTAGAAATAGGTCACAATCGTTTTACGCTTTCCTATAATAAGCAATGGCTGTATTATCCAGCTGTGCAGCTCTCAATAGGAGCTATGAAACATCCAAAAAGGTGAGTTTTCTCATGAATCAGAATGGTGAAAGCCACAGAAGGTGCTGGCTCTCCCTGAGAACAGACAACAGTTCTGTGGAATGAGGACAGCTTGGCCTATCAAAAGCTGACAGTGTGCAAGGAGTCATTTGTCCTTTTCCATCCTCGGAGGCTGCGTTTGTATTAACAGCTTTGGCACAACTGATCAGATATATAACGGGGGTCTGGGAAAACCAGACCGCAAAACAACATCTATTTGAGTTCCTTCTTTGTGAGAGACATTGTTTACAGAGACAGTTATGGTTTCTGAGACCACCTGAGATTTGTTATTCTTGTATTACTGTTCGTTCCTTTGAGCACCTTTGTCCTTCATTCGCAGAAGATAACTTTTCTTGGTTGAGAGATAACCAGAGTTAACAGAATAAAACCACCTAACAGTTTTCAAAACTACTAAAATACCAAGCCATGCCAAGTTGAGACAAATTTCATTCACTATGAGAACGATTCCAAATCCCTTTTGTGTTTACAATGGCTCCAAGTGCCGGGTGCTGCACTTTGGCCACAACCCCATGCAGAGATACAGGCTGGGGTTGGAGTGGCTGGAAAGCAGCCAGACAGAGAGGGATCTGGGGGTGCTGATTGATACCCACCTGAACATGAGCCAGCAGTGTGCCCAGGTGGCCAAGAGAGCCAGTGGCATCCTGGCCTGCAGCAGGAATGGTGTGGTCAGCAGGAGCAGGGAGGTCATTCTGCCCCTGTACTCTGCACTGGTTAGACCACACCTCGAGTACTGTGTTCAGTTCTGGGCCCCCCACTTTAGAAGGGACATTGAGATGCTTGAATGTGTCCAGAGAAGGGCGACGAGGCTGGTGAAAGGCCTTGAGCACAGGCCCTACGAGGAGAGGCTGAGGGAGTTGGGATTGTTTAGCCTGGAGAAGAGGAGGCTCAGGGGAGACCTTATTGCTGTCTACAACTACCTGAGGGGTGGTTGTGGCCAGGGGGAGGTTGCCCTCTTCTCTCAGGTGGCCAGCGCCAGAACAAGAGGACACAGCCTCAGGCTGCGCCAGGGGAGACTTAGGCTCGAGGTGAGGAGAAAGTTCTTCAGTGAGAGAGTCATTGGCTACTGGAATGGGCTGCCCAGGGAGGTGGTGGAGTCGCCGTCCCTGGAGCTGTTCAAGGCAGGATTGGACGTGGCACTTGGTGCCATGGTCTAGCCTTGAGCTCTGTGGTAAAAGGTTGGACTTGATGATCTGTGAGGTCACTTCCAACCCTGATGTGATACTTTACTAGTAAGTAGCAACTCAGCCAAAACCTCCTAACTGCTGTCTCAGTATTAGCAAAGTTAGTTTTCCAGTAGATGTTGGCTCAAGCCACTTCTTAAAAGCTAGGGCAGCAATCAAATCCCCACCACTCTGCTCCTACCAACTGTTAGCGTTCAAAGCCATAAATAACTTTAGCTTCCCATGTTGAGCAATATTGTCATAAAAGTCTTGACAATGGATTTGTAATTAGCAAAGAATTTTAACAATCATAATGAAAAGGTCATAGAATAATTTGCTCATAATCTGTGTTAGAACAATCAAAAGCATCAAGATGGTGATAAATTGGCTATGTAGCATGCATTTTAGATGGGGATGTGATCCTCAAAAGCACAAAAAGTAATAATAATAAATAATTTAATTCTTTTAAAGAATGAGGATGCCTCTGTAGTTTCAAAACTTGACTGGTGCTACTCAAAGGGAGCGAGTAAAGGTGCAGAATTTGCCTGGAGCCAAAATATTATACAACTCTATTAAAAAAAAAAGTTTCTCTGCCTATCTGTCCACATTAATTACAATTCTATGGACTGCTGAAGGCACTTTGCAAATCAAAGTGAATAAAGCCTGAAAGCTTATCTTCCTCTAACCTGATGCTGAAATCATTGCAACAGAATTTGGCCCCAATTTGCTCTCAGTTTGAGGACATGTTTAGCCCAGACAGAGTGCAGACCATCTCCTAGTTCCTGACCAAAGATTATAGAGTTCATGGTGATGTCCTCCCTTTAGAGGATCTAGTATTTTCACTTCTCTTTATTCTTTTATGAACAGTAACATAAAAGTCTAAGTAACCTAGCCTGGATGATGACTGCCAGATAACTTATTCTTTTGCCTTCAATTAATACTTATGACACTCTTGCTCCAGTCTGTTGACACTAGCTACCTGTGTTACGAAATGCCTCATCCCCTGCCCCCCACACCTATTGACATTTAGCAGACCAGCTCAGATGGGCTGGAAGTAAGATAAAGCTATTTTTACAGCAAATTTGCAAGCATATATACACAATATATTTACAAATATTTACAATTATATACAATTTAGAAATAATACAGAAATCCAAGTTCCCCTCTTGGACAAAGAAATTACCCAGAAGGGACTCAAAGCTACCCTCTCTCTCCCCCTGTCTTTCCCAGACACAAAAAAAAACAGCCAGCAAAGCTTACTTCGGAAATGTTAGCCAAGGTTAGTGGAAGAGATTAGAGAGAGCAGTAAACAGATTCAATGAGAAGAAGCAAAGTACAAATTGTTTATAATTTAGCATTTTTATCCCTTTTAGTAAACCAGTGAATGATATAGATGCTATCATTATTTCCTTTTTACAACCAATGATCCAATTTCTCTCAATCAAATATCCCAATTAGCCTCAAACCAGCACATTGTATTTCTCCTTTCTGTTATGTCCCACCATTTCTGAAAGGACTGCCAGCATAACATAGTGCAGTACCATCTGACTAAATATTGCCTTCAAAGATGGTTAGATGTTAGAAAAACTTCTTGACTGAAAGGATTTTCAAACACTGGAATAGATGCCTCAGTGGGGTAGTTGATCCCTGATCCCTTGTAGGTGTTTGAAAGACACAGAGATGTGGTGCTTTGGGCCATGGTTTAGCACCAAACTTGGTAGAGTTAGATAATGGTTGGACTCAGTGATCCTAAAGGTCTTTTCACACCAAAATGATTCTACACTTCTATGATTCTATTCTATGCCAAGATAAAGCTGAACAGATCAGATTTGCATATGTCAGTCCTCAAAGAATACAGATATTTCTTTTCTGGCATGTCATATGAGACTTTATTGATATCCTCACTCTTGAACATATTTCAGGTACTCCAGAGAATATGGAACAGACAATTTTCTATGCTTTTCCATATGTGGGTTTTGCATGTTCTTGCATCTCTTTCTGCTATTTTTTTCCCAACTTTTTTTTTTTTCTCCCTAGAAATCATTATTCTAACAAGAGTACATTAAACCAACAAATTTTATGTATGCATTGTAAAAACTTACAGATTTTCAAACCACGCTTGCATGCCTGCACAGACATTTTGGAGTCATGTTTTCTGCTGTATGTCTTGATGTACAACGGCTCTGGGGCCTCCTTGGGATTCTCTTGGCACTACTTGAAAGTTTTGCAGTTGTGCTCACCCACATGAGGAACAAACACATCTTTAACTAAGGGATTTAACTGTATAATTCTTCCAACTAATTGCTCATGAGTGAGTTACAGATCAGGAATAATTCACAAATCCTACCCCACAGATAAGAATAAATTTTAGAAAATTGCAGTCAAATCACATGCAGTTCCTGAATGGAAAAAGAGCTGAAACAAATCAATGAACCAATTTGTTATGATTACTTTCTCCTCTTTATAACACATCTGAAATCTGTTATTGAATGTTGTTATGGAAATCTATAATTGAATGTTGTTACGCAACATCTACAGTAAAGACTGCATCCAGTATTTGAAAGCCTTTAGTAAAAGTTGCATTTAACATCCGTACCCTACACTGCTGAAGGATTTAATACAGCACAAAAAACTGTGGTGCTCGGCATGCTGAAAATAACTGGCTTTTCTGCTTCTTAAAGTTACCTGCACTGACAAGGAAACAAGTAACGATCTGGTCTGTACAGCAGAAAATTCAGAGACTAATACACTGCCTTATCTCTTGCCATAGCAGACTGCTTTCACAGAATCAGAGAGTTATTGAGGCTGGAATAGATATCTGAGATCATCAAGTCCAGCCTATGACCTAACACCACCGCACAGACCACGTCATTAAGTGCCACATCCAGTCTTTCCTTGAGCACCTCCAGGGGCGGTGACTCCACCACCTCCCTGAGCAGTCCATTCCAGTGTCTAATTACCCTTTCTGTGAGGAGGTGCTTCCTAACGTCCAACCTAAACCTCCTCCAGCACAACTTCAGGCCGTGCCCTCTCATCTTGTCACAAGGTACCTGGGAGAAGAGCCTGACCCCCACCTTACTACAACCTCCCTTCAGGTAGAGTTGTAGAGTGACAAGACAGAAATTATAAACTATATAGGCAAATTAGTTAAATTTGGGTTCTGATTTAGTCAGAATATATATATGCATAAATAAAAATAAACAATGCATGTATTTGCATATATGCATTATATATTCAGATTAGTTAAATTTAGGCTCTAATTTGGTCAGAAAAATCTTTGCGAGGATGCTTATAGGCAATTCACTCATTTAGAAGAATCAGAAAATTGGAAAAGTTTAGCCACAAAGTAGCTTTTTCCCCACTTACAAATACAAGGCAGCCTGGAGCCCTAGGGAAAGTCTGTTCAGCTCTCTGTGGTGGAGTAGAAATTTCAAGATAGTCTTTGGCTCGTTTGTGGCAGTGTTGGAACTGCTTGGCCATTGAGAGGCTTCTAGATCTTCCCAGGGTGCTGGAAAAGAGGCAGACGATCTCTAATCTGATCCTGGTTCCTCTTGGCATGGAGGTTTGCAGANAGATCTTCCCAGGGTGCTGGGAAAGAGGCAGATGATCTCTAACCTGATCCTGGTTCCTCTTGGCATGGAGGTTTGCAGAGGTGCAGACAGGATTTCTTGCAGATATACAGAGAACGCTTCTTGCCACACCGTGAGGCACTTTAAGTGCCTCAAGTTTCCCAGGAGAAAGCATTAATTTTCCAGGTAGTTCAAGCCCAAAACATTAGAGCTAAGCTGGTCTGAAGCACGATGCAGAGGAAAACACATCATCCAAGAGCAGTGAGGCAGAGGCGGCACAAAATGAAGCAGAGGCGGCACAAAATGAGGCAGGGCAGTGAGACAGAAACAGCACAACTGCTTGCAGCTTAGCCCCATTTATATTACTTGGCCAAGTCGATTGGCTCTTTTGACCACAAAGATTCACCAATCAAAATGGCAATGCAAACTGACCATATTAGGTGAAACCAGGGCTTACTCACCCTTATTTGGGCAAGATACCAACAAGTACTTAAACACCTGTGGGTACCTGTTTATTACTTCGGGAGGGGACATAATGGCCGATGCCTTGGTTTTCCTCCCGCCCTTGCTGGCTCCATCGGCAGAAGGGTGGGGCGAGCCAGGACATCTAATAGGACTATTAGCCTTCCGGGACAAGTGTGATAAGGTTCCCCCCCTGAGTCTTCTCCAGTTTAACCAAGTTCAACTCCCTCAGCCTCTCCTCATCAGTCTTTCCCTCCAGTCTCTTCCCCAGTCTCATAGCTCTCCTCTGGACCTACTCCAGCACCTCAGTATCTTTCTTGAAGTGAGTGCCTCAGAGCAGTGCTTGAGGTGAGGCCTCACCAGTGCCAAGTACAGGGGCAGAATTTGTAGCAGCTTCAATTTGCTAGTCAGGCTAAAAATACCTAGCATGACCACAGCATTGTTTCTAAATAAAGTGACTTGCAGTAAAATTAGTGTAAAGCTTACAGACCAATTTCAAACAACTCCACTAAGATGAAGTAAGTCTCTTTTTATTTCTAGAAGTTCCCAGTGGGCAGAATGCCCTTTGAATTCCGTGGTCATCTCACAGATCTTTGCATAGTAAGACATTTTTCACACAAGATGTCTGGCTATTTGGATACAATCCAAAAAGAGGCTTATGCTTCAAAGAGCAGGAAAGCTGACTTAAGATTTAGAGCAAATACCAAAATCTCTTATCTTCCCGTATTTGTCACATGTTATAATCCTTACAAGAGTGGCCTCTGCAATAATAGGAGAAAAAAATTCTGAAGATTGGCTTGAGAGAGTAACAAAGGCATTATTTATCAATGCTGGTTAGGGAACAATTCTGGAGGTTTTAAGCTTTAGAAATTATAAATGCTCATTTACATTAAAATGTACATGAATTTCCACTGGGAATGTTTCATGACACATAAAACTCCTATTTCTGAGATCTGATTTATTCTCCAGCATGAAGAAGAGATTCCTCTTGGGTACTAACAGGGTGCAGGCAGAGATCCTGTATCCAAAATTATTTTTAAAGTTTTTTTTTTTAATATTACATCCAATTTTTTGTGACAAAACTTGTACTTAATGGATGCATAGCTCTAAACAGGCTGATCCAGCCAATCCAAATTTTGTCTTGCCAGAGAAATGACAGTTCTCCAAATGCAGGACATGAAGTATTTAATGGTGATTCTATAGTTTGGCTACAGGTGTGGTGACTTATACACTTACAATCTCCTTTTTAACTCCTATTTCTTGAATTGTTTTATTTTTCACATTAAACCACTAATATTTTATAATAGGTTTTCCTATTTTCCTGTGATAGCCTATGATTTATTTTAAAGGGAACATTTCAAAGTGATTCCATCTGGAAAACTTCTCCTTTGAAAAACCATGGCCTTAAAATATCAATTAGACACTTGAACTTCATTTGAGTCCCATGCTAATTTCCATAATAGTTTTCATATGTGTCACTGATTCATAAAGAACTGCTGCTTTTATACAGCATGACTAAATATACTTCCTTGATGTGTTCTAACAGATGCCTCTACCTTAATGCCATCCCTCTAAATCATAGAATTATGCTTCCTTGGAGCTGACCTCTGAGTCCCCTAGGAAGCCTTGGGAGATTCATGATGTCTGTGAGAAGGCGAAATGTGTACTCCCTCTTCCCAGCACCGTCCTTTCTTGCTTTTGCCTTTCTCTGCAAGTGAAAAGGGTGCAGACAACTTAGCTAGATGAGAAATGAGATAGAAATGAACTTAAGTGTTAAGATTTCTGTTACCATACTTAGGTATTTAGTTATGTTTTGGAAAAAAAAAATGCAACAATATTTAGGTAAAGTTTCATCCCAAATTTAGAAGATGAAATTTGCCACAGCATTTGAGATGTTTGCAGCAAGTGTTCTTAAATCAATATCATCCTTTATCATTATTGCTTTTAAAATTAAAATTGGATTGTTCTATACCTACAGTATATACTAAATATATGTTGTACATGAATTTTCACATGCTGGGACAGGGTGTCCTGAATGCCAACAGGAGCTACAGCAAAAGAACACAGGAAGGATGGCAGAGCTTCCCTATTTTTCAGCACATTGCTGCTCGCTCATCAGTTAGTTACTACTACTGTTTTTATAGCAAATTTTTTTTCTTTTTATGTTCTTTTTTTTCTTAGGTTGCTATCTGCAATTACATAAGAAATCTGTTTTCCTATATTTTGTCTTTTTGTAAGTCACGTCTCACAAATATACCACACAGAGGTGCTCTAAACCCGCATTTACTACTGAGAGCAGCTCTGCCAAGAGCTGATCGGACTGCTGTAAGCTCACCTCAGGGTAGGAGTTTCTGATTTTAGTATATTGTGTTTTAAAAAAACATATTTCTCACGACAGTCTTTGTGATATAACTAGTGTCCAGTAGTCAGAACTGAAAATAATGAGATTCAGAGCTGTCACTGCATTAAAAAGTCAGGTGAGATTTATTCCAGGGACTAGGACCAGGCAGAATACTCAGCTATCCATCATCTCATTTTTCATAAATAATCTATTCCATTCAGTAGAATGTCTTTTTCTCTGCAGTCATAACTATGTAACAAGTGAATTGTCTGGCACTGCTTTACAGAGGTTTCTGCCCTGACAGTTGTGCTGCATTTGTTTGAAACACCATTTTTTTTTGCAGATTACTCTATTGACTACAATTGGTCACAGAATCACAGATGATGATTATTATTGTTGGTCTATTTGCACAAGTAAAGATGAGCATGTGTATAAGTCTCCTCACAGCCGGTACTGCAAAAATAAATTTCTCTTGACATAAAAAAGTGAAAGTGCCTGCCCCACTGTACAAACCCTACCAACCTCTACAGGTCTAAAATGCTCATTTCTCAGAATTCTTCCCTCTCCCCTTGCCCTTGCATAGAAAGTTTTGGCCTTCTTTTTTCCTGGCAAATATTGAATCTTTGAGACAAATCCAGATGTTTTGGCTTTTTTTTTTCCCCAAAAAGGAGGATTTCAGAAGCTCCAGTCTTCTGCTGAGGTGCTGAAGCCATTTTGTCAGTCCTTGGCTCCCAAAAATAAGGAATTAATGCCCTCCCCCCTCCAAAAAAAAAAAAAAAAAAAAGAAGGAAAACAAATATGGGGGTCAAATTGTGATTGTACTGGAGGCAATTGGTGTTTTGGTGCTCCAGTTAATGACATTGGATGTTTCATTAATCCAATTGAAATTAGTTTTATAATTCCAGATTAGTTTTAACAACTTTTTTTTTTACTTCCTGAATGCCACCACTGTTCTGAATGTCAGAGAGGACAAGTGGGCTGAGGCACAGGTCTCTGAACACTGCATTATTCCTCACCTGCATTGCTTCATACTGAAACAGATGGGAATGAAAGTTGATTGCAGTCTCTGCAAGAAATATATGGCTTTGACCTATTCAATCAAAAGGAGATTCACCTGCTGTAATGACATGATGGGGCGGGGNTTACATGATGGCCACTGGAGGTGAAAGATCTGAAATGCTGAACCTTCTTGAAAACTGCACCTATACATACTATGGAAAAAAAAAATTTGTCTGTTTTGAGTTTGAGGAAGTTTTGATCTGAATCAAAATGAAAGTTCATGTGGAAACACTGCTTGAACACCCCCAGTTTTACTCTTTCAACATAAATTAGAAAGCAATGCATGCATTACAGAGTCTGTCACCTTCTGATCTGTATTTATGTTGTCTTCAAACAGCTAAACTTTGTTTCTTTATTGGATTGATATCAGTTCTCCCTAAAAACCTCTTTAATAATGAAGAGATATGTTTCATTCTCAAGTTGCCTGAATAAGAGCTTTGAAAATTTGTAGTTTAATGTGACCATATTTGGATGCTTTGAAGCTTTTCATCTGGAAAGATTTCAGAGGCGATTTGCATTTTGGTTTCCAATTATTTATATCTAAAAGAATCAATTCTGCATTTTGAATGTGTGCGCTCTGCAACAATCAATATTTATAAATGTTTAAGAAAGAAAGAACTCCCAAAATGGTGTTCCTGCCAATATGATCTATATTTAATAAATGACATTTCAAGCTACTTTGATTTTTGCTTCGGCAGGCTCTATCCATCTATGATTGAAATATCACTTGTGCTTGTCGAGGTCTGCATGGTGCTATAATAGTTTTTAGAACTGTACAGTATTGGAACACACAATTTGCTTTGGAACTGCTGGATAAATAGGTAATTTAATTTGAATTCTTCAGTCTGAAATCTACAGACTTACTATACAGGTTCCAGCTAAATAGAGGGCTGATGAAACACAGTTGTTTAGAAAGATGAATGGTAAGATTAGAGATATTGAAGCAGATTTTATTATAGAAGGAAGATAAATGTTAACCTTAGATACAGGTTTCAGACTGTACATATGCCTCAAATACAGGGATGATCACTCTGTGTTACTATTTTTGCCTTGTCACCCACACTAGATCTCTTTTAAAGTGCTTATTAAGTATTTTCTTTGATTATCTTTTATGTCTAGATGCCTGCTAATTAAATTTTCTCTAAAAGCTGTGTTGAATTCTCTCTGACTAGCTCAGGCTGCTATCAGGAGTACTGCATTGCCCAAAGTTGCATTAAGCAGAGCCTCATCAGCATTCAGCACCACAACCACAGCCATAGCGTAAAACCGAGAAGTGGGAAAAATACTTGCTGAAACATAAGAACAGAAGATGAAAAGAGGGCAGTGAGCAGAAAGAAAAGCTCCTTATGTCTGTTCTGAAGCTTCTTTCTCTAATGGATCCCCCTCCCAAGTAATGTTCTGAGTAGCAGGTGATGTGTTCTGCAAATAGATCAGCAATATCATTTCGAAAATTACACTTTTTGGCACTCAGGGGTTAAAGCCAGTCAGCTGGTATCCAGGCTTTACCTCCTGAAAAAGAGTGTGTGTTAAATCATCTAGCAGCAATTACAGTAAAACACCTCTGGCTCGAGCCAGAGTCACTGGTACTGCTGCTTCCTGCAGTGAATTCTGTCACTATCATATATGCTTTCTTTTCTACTCCCAGGTGCCAGACATACTTGGCTAGAATTATTTTGTTGGGCTGAGTTTGTTCCACGACTTCTCCAGAAACCAAAGTGATTTTTAAGCTTTTCAACAGTCCTGAAACACTGACACCTTACTGAAAAATCGCAAAGATACATATCAGATTGTATTTTGAAAGATATTGCAAAATGCATTGAGTAAACAATTAGATATCCACTGTTAGACCTCTTCTAGTCATGGATGTAAGAGTTTTCGTCTTCCCTTTCACCACAGTAATGACTGCAGCAAGTTGAAAATGCAATGAAAACCTTCTGCTATGTATGATGGAGAGAACACAGAAATTGATTTATGATATTGTACTCTGCAAAGCTCAGGTGCAGTCATAAAATCTTGCTAGTTTCAGAACTCAAAAGAAAGAAATGAAGGGAAAGTGAAAACAAAGCATAAAAGGAAGAAATAGAAGAAGGAAAAAGGAAGATAAACAGAATATTCCCCTTCTCACGTGTAAAAAGTGTAAGGGAAATTTGTATGTGCACAGATACAGTAATGGAATTTTTGGTTCTTACTTGCAGGTTGTATAATTCTTGCTCATCACATTAGTTGCCTAAAATATGCTACTACTACCTAAATATGCTACTATTACTGCCTGCTGTTGTTAGTGTCTGCATAAATCTATGTGATTTAGGTATTAATATCCAATAAACCTTGTGTGCCTTCATGAATTATTTTTCACAGGCTTTCTAAAGAACTGAGAAATGCTGTGAAGAGAACCTACTCCTTTTCCATGAAATCTTCCCCCGTGGTGTCTTTAAAGGGCTTCAAGAACAGAGTTACCATCTTGGGAAAAATGTGAGGCTGTGTTCAAAGCCCAGACGACATTGTGACAAGGTGTCTACATTGTGTGCAGCAGTTGAGGGGTGGTCTCGAAGCTGCAGCAGAGAGAGACTGAGGAAGCATAGGAAGAGAGGGCTTAAGTGGGAAAAAAGGCACAATGAAGAAAGGGGTTAAATGAGAAAGAAGGGATAATTACTATATTAATACAACATTGAAAAAGAAGTGAGAAGTCTTCTAGGTCTTTTCCTCTCTAGCCTCTTCCCTGCCCTTTAGGCCAAATCACTATCTTGGTTTCCCAGCCCTAAAGACATCACTGTGCTGAAATGATGAAGGCAGAGTTCCTTTACTGCTATCACCATCCTCATTCTACCCAAGGTCTGACATTGCTTAGAGGGCAGAGAACAAGCCTCGCTGATCCAGACAAACTGCCTTTCATATCTGTTAAGAAAATAGTATTAGGATTTTCTGATTTCTCATTCTGTCAGCAGTTGTAAAATGCTGTAGGCATCTACAGGTCAGCTCCTCATTAGGGAAAGAGTGATTGCCTACAGTCTTCCAAAAATCAAAAAATAGTACTCCGGGAGGAAGAATTAAAAGAAAGGTCTTTGAAGAGTTGGTTCAGCTCTAGCAGCAATGCTAAAGCTTTATTCCCAGAAAAGATCAGCCCCAGAACAAAGCTTATTCTGCAACACAATGATTTTTATTTTGTGATGTTTCTACTCTCATTTAAGTAAGAGATGCAAATAGACATTAGTTTTATATTTTTAATCAATCCCTGCCCTTTCACCATCAAAATGTAATTTTCAGTCTTGGCTTACCCAATTGCACTTTGAAGAGTAAGGATGACTATAGTCATCATGTCAAACTTTCAGTTGAAAACATGCAGGACGCTATTCCTTCCCTTTTGCTTGCAGTAACGCTATTTCTAATCTATATCAAAACTAAAGATCTGATTTTTCAGTAGGTAATTGTAAACGCTAAAAAGAAGTTTCCTTCTAGTCTGTGCCCATTTCATCCATCTCAACAACTCTCTGTTGGTAGAAGGGTAGAATAAGAGTACTCATACTTAAGTGTCAGAGTCAAGATTAAAACATGCTTAGGTCAAGAAAAAAATATGATGACCCTAAACCACACAAAACATAAATAAATTAGTGACTCTTTTGAAAATGGATGTTCCTTTTTGTTCCATGACTGGCCTGATTTTTTTGTTTTGTTTTGTTTTGTTTGGTTGGTTGTTTTTTAATGGCAACTTTTTTAGCCACTAAAATATCATCTAAGGTCATAGTTGCTGCTTGTTATTCTGTAGCTTTGAAACAGAACAAAATGCTGAACAAAGGCTAACACAGCTGTGACATCTCGGATGCTTGACTGAGTTTAAGATGCCATTAAGACTGAATTAGGGGACTGGAGCATCTTTTACGGGGAGAGGCTGAGAGACCCAGGGCTTTTCAGCTTGAAAGAAAGAGATATAAAATCTAAAGGGCATATAAATATCTAAAAGGTGGAGTTCATGAGGATGGGCCTGGGGTCTTTTCAGTGGTGGCCAGTGATATGAGAAGGGGCAACAGGTACCAACTGGAACAAAAGAGGTTTCACTTGAACTTAAGGAAAATCTTCTTTGAGGGTGATGGAGTACTGGAACAGGCTGCCCAAAGAGGGTGTGGAGCCTCCTTAGCTGAGAGACTTCAAAAACCCACATGTTCCTATGCAGCCTGATCTAGGTGCACCTCTGCCAGCAGGGGAGTTGGACTAGATGTTGTTCAGAGATCCCTTCCCACCCCTATCATACTGTGATTCCATGATTCCATGTGATTTATGTGATTTTTAAATCTAATGAAGTCTAACAACCAACTAACCAACAGGCAGAACATGGTCATCCCAGGCCAGTTTCATATTTCATCACCTAGCTTACACATAAATACTTAATTTTTCACTTTCTGCAGGAATCTGTACACAATTATGAAGAAAAATTGGTTAAACTAGGTGTGGAATTTAAAAAATAAAAGGAATAAGAATGGTAAAGTTAAAAAAAAATAGAGCTTATATTTTGAATTTAGCATAGATTGATGGATTGAAGATCATTTCTTGGGCAGTCTGAAGTGTTTTATGCATGGGAAAGCTATACCTGATGGGTTTACCAGTCAGTCAGAATGAGACAGTGAGGCAGGAATGAAATTTCACTATAGGAACCATGTTCAGTTGGTGCTGTTCAGATTAAAAGCAGATAAAAATGAAATCTAAACTAGTTTTCGATTCACACAGAAGCTGCATTTCACTCCCCGATAACAGCAATTCTTTGATCAGCAATGACTTAGCCTTTCTTATGAGGTTATTCTCTGACTGGCTGGACAATACAAGACTGCTCCCTTAAGCAAATGGAATGCTGCTTTTCCATTAAGCAATTTATTTCCACTGAAGCAAGATCCATTAGAGAAAATTATTAAATCTACATGCATCATTTGATACAACAGAAGTGAAATCCCAGCAGTAAAACACTTTCTTAGGAACAGCGATTCTCAGTGGGCCTCTTACCTTCAGTAGGTGTCTCTGTCTCTTCTCAGGGTGCCTCTTATTTCAGTAGGTGTTTGGTATCTCTCTGCCTCTATGCCACAAACATCCTATGACAACTTTCAAACTCTTTCCTGTGAGCTTTAAGGTATGTTTATCACCAAACCTGTGAGCCGCAAGATGCGGCCTGCTGTGTTACTGTGCTGGTAGGCCAAAACAGGCCAACATAAGCCCTACACAAACCCAATACGAGTCCTGGCTCCCTCAGACACAATCCTCCTCTCCCCTGCCTTATTGTTGGGAAAGAGGAAGTGTGGGAGGGGGACAAAGGGGCCTGGAGCCATGAAGTCTGAGGCCAACATATACGTCCTCTCTTTGTGGTAATAGGCACTGGCTTTGCTTTATTTCTGCTAGGCCATGTTTTTACCTTCTATGGTTAAGGCCCAGGCTTGATGCCACCCTGACTGTGCTGGTTGTGGAGATTGCCTATTGGCCACATTGGATCTTGGGAAAATGATAGATACAAGGCCAAAATGGTAAGCCGTGCCTTGCTGGTTGTGGGGATTGCCTATTGGCCATGTCGGTTCGTGGTTTAGACTGGATGTTAGGAAAAAGTTCATCATGAAAGTAGTGATTTGCATTGGAATGGGCTCCCCAGGAAGATGGGGGAGTCACCATCCCTGCAGGTGTTTGAAAAGAGTCTGGATGTGACACTTAGTGCCAAGGTTTAGTTGATTAGATGGTGTTGGGTGATAGGTTGGTCTTGATGATCTCAAAAATCTTTTCCAACCCAGTTAATTCTATGAAATTCTATGAAATCCAGATTACCTTTATAACCTTTACAGCCCCATACTTTTATTAGAAGAAACAATGTGAACACAAGAACATCTAACAGCTTGGAACACAGCTTATGCAACATTCTTAGGATGGGCTAATACATTCATAATCCACAGCAGAATTTACCCACGTATGAAAACCTCACACTATGTAGCAGAGGAATGAATCTTCTTTTTTCTTTCATTATGTTTTAATTCTGTAGCATTGGCAGTGTCATTAAATTGCACTCATTGAATTTGAAAGTGTCACCAAACTTGTGGTGAAGACCAGGTCTGCTGTTCAGAAGGACCACTAAAGGCTGGAGGAAAGAACTGACATGAAATTTAACAAGGGTAAAGGCAGAGTCCTGCACCTGAGAAGGAAGATTCCTTTGAAACAACACAGACAGAGCACTGGGATGCAGATAGCAAAGACCTTGGGGCCTTCAGGAGGGTGGTGACCTGAAGATAAGCTTACAGTGCTTCCTGACAGCAGAGTCAGTCATGCTGTGTGAAGCTGATTTCATTGGAGCAGAGCCAGTAGGTTGGGAAAACTTGTCCCTCTGTACATGACGCTCCTTAGCACACACCTAGGTACTGTGTGCAGTCTATATCTTAGTTAATATGAAAACTTGGGGGTGGTTTACCAATGGTAGACTCCAGAGGACCACCAAGGCGATTAGGGACTGAACTGTGAGAGTCTGAATCTCTTCTGTGAGGAGAAGATGAGGGAATTTGGCTTGCTTAGCTGGGAAAGAAATGGTTTGGAATGACCTAATAGCAGCCTGACTCTACATATAAGGAGGAGAAAAAGCAGGAGGCTGGACTTACACAGAATTTACTTCCAAGAGAAGTCTAATATGAAAACAACAAACTTATACAGTATCATTTTCTAATGTAATGCATAGAGTTGTTTCCAAAATTATTTTACTGTGTATCTTTTCTGACTTTCAGATAGTTTTAGTATCTGGGGAGTGCTTAATTTGATAATAACTTGAAACACCTAATTTTCATTTCTAGGATGTTAATATCAATCCCAAATAAAGTAAATTTAAATGAAGCCTTAGTGAAACATTTCCAGAGACACACAAAATAGCTTCTTATCTCTTTTCTTAAGAAGCTTTGAGCAGCAAACTATTTTGCAGCTTAGCTAGTGACACTTCTGAGTAACTGAAAAAAGATATTAAACTAGAATAAGGAAAAAAAAAAAGGAAAGAAAGAGGTTTCCTCTACCCACTGTGTCTTCATCTAATATTCTTGATGTTAATAAATAATTTCAATAGAATGTATTAATAGTAGATTTCTGTATGACAGGAGCAAATTTTCATTTAAAGTAAGGCCATCTATTATAATCAGAGACAGAGTACTTGAACTGAAGATCACCACTCGGTTAAAATAAAAAATAATGGAAGTGGCATCTTTAATAGAAAATGTCATATAGATACATGGTAAGTGGTGCATATTTAAAATATTCCCTACAAGTCGTGGATGCAATTTTAGATTTTAGATTTCAAAAACACTTTACTGCTTTTTGGTGTGCGTGGGACTCTGCATCTACATTTTTATTGGAGACATCAGAGTCCATAAAGATACTTAATTGTGTGCTTTATATGATAATAGGCAACCACTGAAACAAATGTGCACTAAACCCACAAACAGTAATTGTGAATGCAAGTGGACAGACAACAGATCAAATAAAGGAAGGGCTTTGTGTTGTCTGTGAGGGTCATTGTGCTTCCTGGACTAAATATCGAAGCCTTGGGCTCGCTAGGAAAACAATACATTTAAAAGTAAATTAAAAAAATACACATTTGTGCCTTCATTATCTGATAACAGCTATGTAAATCAGAGAATCAGGGAATGGCTTGGGTTGGAAGGAATCTTGGAAATATCTACTCCAGTCTTCAAACCATAGACAGGGACTCCTCTCAACTATAACTGGCTACTCAAGGCCTCATTCAATCTGGCCCTGAATACCCCCAGGGAGGAGGCATCCACAGCCTATTCCAGAGTCTCACCACCCTCGTACTGAAGAGCTTCTTTCTAAGATCCGGTCTAACCCTGCTCTCTCACAGCTTCAAACCATTTTCCCTTGTCCTATTGGTAAACGCCTTTAGGAAAAATCCCTCTTCAGCCTTCCTATAGGATCCCTTCAGGCACTGGAAGGCAGCTCTAAGGTCCCACTAGAGCCTTCTCTGCTCTAGGCTGAACACCCCCAGCTCCCTCAGCCTATCCTCACAGCAGAGATGTTCCAGCCCTTGAGTCATCTTTGTGGCCCTCCTCTAGACTTAATCCAACAGGTCTGTGTGCTTTTGATGGGGACACCAGAACTGGACACAGTATTAGATGTGGAGTCTCAGAAGACCTTACTCATACTGATGGTTTTTGGAGGCATAACATTTTGAAGGTGTATGTTCAGGGTTATGGAAACTACATTTTACATTACAGCAAGCTTATGGAGAAGTGGAAAAAACCCACAAATACTTAGTCCTCAGAACCTTAGGGTGAAGGAAAATAAAGCAGGAGTATTTATCAAGGTTTTTATAGTTTGTTGATCATATTATACTAGCTTCCACTTATTTGTTGCTTGTTATAAAGAAGGATATGAGTCATTAAGAATGACAATTTTTTAAAAAAAATCTGGTTTGTTTCCTGCTAGCATTTTGTTGTTTGTGATAGTGGCTACCCCTCTGAAGTCACCAGCTGTGATTTTTCTCAAACACAATGTACAAAATTATCATCTTACTTTAAAATAAACATTTACTCTAGATGAACGATAACTAATTTGATGATTAACAGTAAGACTGTTCATATATTCCACTACCTGCTGGTTTACCAGTGAGTAAATGGTGATTCCAGAGATGCTCAATTAATGCCTCTTTATTCCAGGGGAAGGTGTTTAGACATGTCAGTGGGACAGAGGGAGATAGCATCAGGACTGTTAAGGAGGGGATTAGATCTGAATCTGGGTTTGGGGTGAAATTCAATGAGGCCAATGTAAAGGTTATTGAATAATTTATTAATATATACAAAGAGAGAGCTTTCCCCCAAACTTATGTACAACTAACCTCCACAAATTCTATGATGCGGTTGGTAAAGCTATTTTGCAGAATGTCTATACACAACCAAATTAAGCAGTTTGGTAAAGGTTTTAGAAACGTTTCTGCTTAGAGAGTCTTGTGGCATAAACTGCCGCTGGTAAAGTTAGTGAAATTCTTTTAGCAACTTGAATAAAGGGAGTTCAAATACTCACCAGTTGGAAGTCTTAATATCTGCATTCCCAAAACATATATAGTGAAAAACATGTGGTTGATTTCACATGGAGCTGCTAGTCCAGTTCAAATTGGGGCATGCTGCCTGAAAAGGTTTCACAGGCACGAGAGAGGTCTTCCTTGGCTCTCAGGGTGACATCAGATGGTCAGCTGGCTGGGCAAAAGCAGGGTCCGGGCTTTTGGCTGGAAATAATCTGATGGGGTGCTGTGTAGCAGGAGTTTGATAGCTCCCGAGTTGGCACAGCAGGCTGAAATGGTGGGCCGGCCGGGAATGCGTGGTTCAGTCGTCTGCTGGATCGTTGCCTGTATTCAGGCCTGATCACAATGCAAAGTGTCGTAGAAGCACGTAAAGTGACAACAAAGGTAGTAGCACCAGGCAACGGGCAGGCAGTGAGAAGTGAGCTGTGAGCGGTGAGCATCTTGTTTACCTGCATTGTCCTATTTATCAGATGTGGGACGAGATTAATGGTCCTTTGGCCATGATATCATCCAATCGGCTTTTGGCAGTCGGCCAAAACACACCAAATTAGGCAGGGTCCACAGGCCTGGCTCCCCCAAATATGGGAAGAGCACGGGCCTTGCACCCGGTGGGCCGTAAGCTAGGCACATGGGCTTATACAATTGCATTACACAATCTGGGCCCTGGGCAGGCCAGACTTTATGGCGTCAGGTCTATTGTGCCCCTCTTGTCCATTTATGTGGGCATACCTCTGGTGTGGGCAGAAAAACATGTTCAGGCAAGGCAAAGCATGTATAAGCCTATTTTGGGCCTATGGGCCCTCCACAACAAGGACTCAACAGTGTACCACAAAACTTTCTAATTAAATGGAACAATAAGAAGTGTGGCCAGCAGGGCAAAGGAGGTGATTCTCCCCCTTTACTCTGCTCTCGTCAGACCCCACCTGGAGTACTGTGTGCAGTTCTGGAGCCCCCAACACAAGAAGGACATGGAACTGCTGGAGCGAGTCCAGAGGAGAGCCACGAAGATGATCAGAGGGCTGGAGCACCTCTGCTATGAGGACAGGCTGAGAGAGTTGGGGCTCTTCAGCCTGGAGAAGAGAAGNAAAACTGATTATCGAGTTGTGAAATGATATATCACTATAGCCTATATAGAAAAACTGGAAGGCAGCAAATAAATTATTTGGCTAAGAAAAGTGTTGGGTCCCAAACATTGCACTACAACAGAATTGCTTAAAGTGGTACCTAAAAGGGACTGTAGAATTCTGAGTAGGTGTGTAAAAAATGACAGACAAAATGCACGCAAAAAGCCCAAAGTTTCTTCATTGCACGTGGACAAGTTGAGGCTTGAAAAGGTAAATTGGACTTTTTGACTTGGCTTTCAAGTCTTTGGGGAAAACTCTCATGGTTTTTAAAGATAGCCGACAGAAATTAAACTCTCAAATGAAATTGGAGAAAAAATACAGAATTATATTTGGAGAGAGATACAGAGAAAGACATTATTAAAGCAATTACCACATCCCTAGCAAACCCCCTTTAATTTTCCTCCAACCCAAAAAACTAAATCTACATTCTCCAGTGCTCCAATCCTCCTCCCACCTCTCCCCAGTGCCTCCACCATCCAAGAGGCCTAAACAAGCCTCTGGAGGCCCGAAAAGAGGCCTCCTGCTTACATGTTCTTCCCAGCAAAGTGACTCCTGCCAGACACAGGGCAGGAGGAGAAGGAGAGGAGAACGAGCTGGTCTTGTTGTGAGTTTATAATGAGATAGCAGAATTATGGGATTGAATAACAATCTTCTAGTCCCCAGAAGATTTTTTTAACCCTATAGTCTCAACCCGGGACACAGAAAGTCACTAAAGTGAAGTATGCCTACAACAAGGGATGTTCCAGCATGGGTTAAGTTAGAGCACAGCAGTAGAAGGCCAAACTGTTTACTGCAGACCACAAGAATCACAGTACAAGCCAGGAAGTGCTCTCTGTCCCTGCGCTGGACCATACTGATTTAAAAGCTTGCGTTCCTGATGCTGTCTAAAGAAATTTTGTCTGAATGCTGCATACATAAATACTTTGTATATTTGCAGTGTACTCAGCTTTGATGTTACAAGAATCTGACATCAGAGCTACAGCTGCTGGAATTCCCTGATTTCTCTTGTTTAGTAAGAAAATTCCTCATCCATTTTAGGGTTAAAATGAGACCAAAGTAAAACATAGTTAGGACTACAGGTTGGTGTGATTCAGATACTAAAGGCCACCTCGGAATTGTTTTAAAATCTAATTCAAGAAACCTTCAACAAGATGAGCTCATATTTCAAGCAAATAATGAAGTAATAGCAACTAAACCCCAAACCAACCATCCAACCAAACAACAAAACCCCAAATCCAAACAAATCCTGCAAACACCCAAAGCCAAAACCAAACAAAAAACAAAGCAAGGCAAAGAGAGAATGAGTGATTACTACTCCATGAGGTCTGTTATATAGCCATTCTTTCAATAGACTGATGAAACCCTATGGAAGTATTTTTCTGGTGAGTAATTTTAGACTTCTTCCCTGTTGAATTACAGAATCACAGAATGGTAGAGAAATTGACATTAAAAAGCATTCATTTAGAATCAGGCTTGAAGTTCAGTGTAAAAAGAAAAACAAAATAACTAAACGTTCTATGTTTAATCATGTCCAGACAGAGCAACTCTGAATTTCAACTCTATTATGCTTGCAGAATTAGCAGTGTTCTAATCCCATCCACTAAACGTGTCACTGCTCCAGGGAAATATGCAATTACATACTTATGATGGTTATGCTCTTTATTTACAGATAGAAATCTCTAATTAAAGTACTTTTCATTGAAAGTATCATAGACAAATATATACCATATATGAAGTACAGAATAGAAACAGTCTGATATTTAACATTACAATGGACATGAACAGTGAGTGTGCTCTTGCAGCCCAGAAGGTCAACAGCATCCTGGACTGCATCAAAAACAGTGTGGCCAGCAGATGAAAAGAGGGGATTCTGCCACTTTGCTCTGCTCTGGTGAAACCTCATCTGGAGTACTGCATCCAGCTCTGGAGCCCTCAACACATGAAGGATATGGATCTGATAGAGTGGGTCCAGAGGTGGGCCGTGAAAATGATTTGGGGACAGGAACACCTATGCTATGAAGACAGACAGAGGGAGCTGCGGTTGTTCAGTCTGGAGAAAAGAAGGCTACAGGGAGACCTAATAGCAGCCTACCAGTACCTGGAGGGTGCTACAAGGCAGCTGCAGAGGGACCACCGATAGGATGAGGAACAATGGTTTGAAATGAGAGAGCTACCTGAAGGTAGGTTGTAGCCAGGTGGGGGTTTGTTTCTTCTCCCAGGCAACCAGAGACAGAACACAACCTCAAGCTGCAGAGAGCCGGGGCAGGTTTAGGCTGGATGTTAGGAAGAAGTTCTTCAAAGAAAGAGTGATTGGCATTGGAATGGGCTGCCCAGGGAGGTGGTGGAGTCACCAACCCTGGAGGTGTTTAAAAGGAGGCCAGATAAGACACTTAGTGCCATGGTGTAGTTCAATAAATGGTGGTAGGTAATAGGTCAGACTCAATGATTTCTAAGGTCTTTTCCAACTTGGTTAATTCTG
This sequence comes from Tricholaema leucomelas, assembly GCA_013400475.1. Lineage (NCBI taxonomy): Eukaryota > Metazoa > Chordata > Aves > Piciformes > Lybiidae > Tricholaema lacrymosa > Tricholaema leucomelas. Next base: position 675,063 of record WAAF01008176.1, read on the forward strand.
TGATTCTGTGAAGAGGAGATTTAGATTGGTTGTTACAAACAAATTTCTGCATCATGAAGGTGGGCAGGTTGTTCAGGGAGGTAGTTGAGACCCCATCCCTGGAGATATTCAAGGTCAGGCTCAACAGGGCTCTGGGTAAGCTGATCTAGTTGGGGATGTCTCAGCTGACTGCAGAGGGATTTGGACTAGATGACTGTCTCAGGTGCCTTCCAACCCAGACTATTCTGTAATTCTTTGAAATGTGGTGTTAGAAAAGCATTCTTAGTACTTATACTAAGTCATAAGGAAAACGTTTTACTTAAATTTTATGAGTACTTGAAAGCTGTTATAAGCCTGGATGTCACTAAAGAGAATGCAATCATAGATTACATTAATTATTCACTACATTAATTTTTAAAATTATTTTTATTTTGTAATATTTCAGATGCATTTTATTTTCCATATATGGAGTATAACCTTAAGAGTGATAACTTTGTATTCTGGATTTTTATATACATTAGAAATTAGACATTATTATGCAAATTATATACATTAGAACTTTTGATATACATTAGAAAATACTTGAATAAAGGAGAGTCTGAAGTGAGTGGGTGATGGTGCTGGGTTTGGTGGACAACCGATTAAAGTTATGCCAAAACTATTGCTTTCTGAAGTGCTAGGAGTAAAAAGTTTAACAATAAAGGGGTTTTAATCAGATTTAGTGAAATTCATTGTGAACAGAACTTCAGACAGATTATTCCAGATCAAGATTCTTTCTCTCAAGCATAGGATGGTGCTTTCTTATTTTTTGCATGTTCCATGAGTAAAGATAAGGGAGCTTCAGTTTCTTCCCTTCTGCATCAGAAGCTTAATCCCAGGCCAGTTCAGTGAAAATGCTTCTGTTGATTTTAGTGGCTTTGGATCAGACTTTAATTCTGTTGTGACTAGTTTGAAAAACAACATGTCTTTGGAATCCTGCATCCCTAGTTCCACTTAGAATGTTTGGTTTAATGCTTTTCCTGCTGCAATTTGTAAATTGATTCTTATAGTTCAACCTTCTTCTTCTTTAATGTGTTTTGTTATCAGCTGGCAAGATAATACTTGATGTAAATTTGGCCACTGAAAATGGCAAAAGTGTTGCTGATAAGAATAATAGAAGAAACAGAAAAGCAGAGAAGAATTACAAGGATAATTCAAATGCCTTCATCTGTAAATAATGAGAATTTAACGAGGCTGATGTTGAAAAAGGTTTCAACTTTTTAGTGTATAAAACTTGCAGGGGACCTCAGAGCTGCCTTCCAATATCTGAAAGGAGCCTATATTGAAGCCAGAAAGTGACTTTTCATGAAAGTGTCTAGTTACAGGACTAGGGACAATGATTTTAGGATGAGGTAGAGTAGGTTCAGATATTAGGAAGAAGTTTTTCAGTGAGAGTGATGAGACTCTGGAGCAGTTTGCCCAGGGAAGTTGTGGATTCCCCCTCCCTCGAGGTATTTAATACTAGGCTGGATGAAGCCTTGGACAACTAAGTTTAATTGAGAGGTATCCCTGCCCATGGCAGAGAGGTTGGAATAGATGGTCACTGAGATCCTTTTCAACTTAAACCATTCTGTGATTTTAGGATTCTATGATTTCCTTTTTCACATTCATTTTCTTTTTAATGATATCCTTAGGACGGTACTTGAACAGAAAAGTTTGATGTGAAGTTAAGTACTTTTCATGGAACTGTTTTTCTTCAGTGCTAGGAAAATCAGGTCACCTGTGGACATCAGCTTGGTGGTGTAGTACTGAAAGGAACATTTCATCAAGTGTGATCTGTCAAAAAATACTTTTGCTGAAGCTCAAGAAACTCATACATTATAAATTATAGACTGGCTTTTTTTAATTGCAAACCTGAAACTCTCTGAAATATGATTTAGAATATGCTCTTAGAAAAAGTTTTTAAAAAAATCCAAATTCTAGAGCCAGCAGCCAAATTAAAGCAAATAAGAAAGTGTCATCGTGGCACCAGCCCACACTATTTGGACATTACTCTTTCACATCAAAGTGTCTCAATTAGGAAAAAAATTGAGCTGATTATGTTAGTGATTCAAGCACAAAGGAAGTACCACCAGTGAAGGAGTTGTTCCATCTGCCCTAGACTCTTACATTTATTGAGATGAATTGTTCCCTGGAGGTACTGGACTCTCTCCATTTACTACAGGAAAGCCTCAATGGATAGATTAAATAGAATGGTCACATCTCAGAAAGAGAAAATTAGGTAAATTGAGACCCACGCTGGAAATTGATTCAGCTCTGTGGAGTGTCTGCTAATAACTTCTTAAATAAGTTGAAAGAGAACAATTATATAGACTTTTTTTGGGAAAAGCTAAAGTCATATCTACCTGCTTGTGAAATATGAGAATATACAGTTCAGGAGTTTATTCATCACTTTTTACTTTGAAAGTGTTTCTGCAGTTTCTACGGAGTATACACTATTTTTTGTCATCAAATTTTGACATCACAACACAAATTTAGGGGATGGGAAAGATGGGGAAAAGACTTGAAAAGAACAAAAAGTTCTAGAAATTATCTAAGATTAATATCAAAATTACAAGAGAAAAACAAAAAATCTCTCAGACACTGACAAATTATGTGTAAGTCTGAAATCCCTGCTCAGTTACCTGTTTCTGATGAAGAAGGTTTAATGCCAACAAATCACTGAAGTCTTCAGCTGAGAGTCCCCAAATGGGGTTCAGTGTCCAAGCAAGAGAGAAAGATTTATTGAAAGGATTCTGGAGAAGGAGGCCCAGGGCAGACCTCCTTGCTCTCTACAACTACCTGAAAGGAGGTTGTAGACCCATGGGGTTGGACTCTTCTGCCAGGCACACAGTGACAGAATAACAGGACACAGCCTCAAGCTGGATGTTAGGAAGAAGTTCTTCACAGAGAGAGTGATTGGCATTGGAATGGGCTGCCCAGGAAGGTGGTGGAGTCCCCATCCCTGGAGGTGTTTAAAAGGAGACTGGATGTGTCACTTAGTGCCATGGTTTAGTTAATTAGAAGGGTTAGGTGATAGGTTGGACTTGATGATCCTAGAGGTCTTTTCCAACCTGGTTGATTCTGTGATTAAGATAAATTAGGTGAGACAGAAACAAATACAGGCTTCAAATAATAAAAAGCGTTAAAGATCATGAAAACACTTTGGGTCTACAGTGGGAAAAAATAAGAAGACATAAGAAACAAAAAAGTTTCACAACTAGTTTAAGAAATATCAAAATAATCTGGACATTACCACAAAGACATAAAGGTCATTTTAATCAATATTTTTGCTATGTCATGCAGAGCTGTTCATTAAAAAATGTTAACATTTATGCTGACAGGTGTGGAATTATATCCTGAAAACAAAAGAAAAGGTGGCAAACTCTGCTGGTATGTGTCAGGCAACATAATGATTTCTCTAAATGTTACAAGGTTGAGTGAACCTGTCAATAGTGAGAAGCTTTTACAAGTGGGGAAGCCAGGACTGTTGTAGGGCTGTTGCAAACCCCACATTTACACATCAGCAGTGGAAACATTTGAGAACGGAGGAGTAAAACCATATCATCACCCAGGACAGCTTAACAAGGAAGGAAGAAGAAACTCAATTATCTGAACATCAGTCCTCTGTCCCCAGGGACATATTTTCATAGACTCATAGAATGGTCTGGGCTAGCTGAAGCCCATCCTCCTGCAAAAGATTTGGGATTGAGAAGGATCAGCAGTCTTGAGGTAGATCCACCAGCAACTATAAATACATAAGGTTTTCCTATGTAGAGCATCACAAACACTTTGTCTGCTTTTTCCTTGCACAAAGAATTATTTTCAAGTTCAGCCTTACTCCAGCAATCTTTCCTTCACTTTCTTTGTTGAAATGGTTTGGCAGAATCCCCTTCAGGTTCAAGGAAGAAAATAAAAACCCTGTCACTTACTTCTGAAAGAAAAAATATTTTAAAGATTTCTTCTGAATTACAGATAGATCTGTTTTAAATTTAACTCTGTCTGACACGTGATGAGATAAATGTTTTTAAAAGCATCTCCAGAGTGTTGGTTCTTTATCCCTGGGATAAACACAGCTTTGGTGTATCTTCACTATTTCAGGCATGAGCTATAAAAACATATCTTTCTGTTCTCACTTTAGTTAGATATTCCTGAGAGCTACTGCAATCCAACAGGCAGAAAAAGGAAAATTCCTGAGGAGAAGAGGCTCCATTAAAACGTGTGTTTAGTTTGATTTGGAATAGAGATCAAGACATTTAGTCCTAAATGCTTCCCTTTTCAGTACAAAAACATTGCCACCAAACTAAAATATCATGAAAAATAAGAAGCTGAATTAATCCAATTGGACTGCAAGACTATGTAGCACCAGGATGGTGGTGAGTGAAGTAGCCTCTTGTGATCATGTCTGACTAGAACAACAGATGGCCACTTAAAGCTCTCTTCCTCTTTTCTCCCATCTGCCTCCCTTCATCTCCGTCCTTTTCCTCACCATTTTCCTCCTTTCAGCAGCACCGGCTCATTTCCACCATATTCTGCCCCTTTCCCACCCCACACAGCAATTGTCTCTTTTCCTCCCCAAACCCAGAGCACCTGAGTTCTATTGGAGTCTCCTCCCACTCCAGGTGTGACTACTTTGCCCTCCCTGCCCACTCTCCTATTAGGCCACTCCAGGAAAAGGCAGAAGCCTCAAGTTTGCCCAACCGGACAGAGGGATTTCCCTCCCCATCCTCTGTCACACTGGTGAGTTCCTGTGGCATGCACTGGGTGTATGGGAGTGGGACAAAAGGCCGGGGGGCCTAGTGGCCCCCTGGTTAGACAGCAGTAGGCTTGATGATCGTTCTAACATCACCTATGGGTGTCAGCTGGGCCTCCTTACTTAGGCTGAGCTCCTCTCTGTTTAGCTGCTTCTTTCTGCTGATTTGTGGACATGTAAAAATTGCCAGGAGTGTATCTGTGAAATGTTTTGAGAAGCCCTGAATTACCATGAAGGAAACATCTGAGACTCCCTAATAAGGAAAATGGAATGAAACTCAAATCTCCTTGACACTCTTTTATGTCAGAGTGGCTGAAACTCTGTCTTGTTTTGTAAGTAAGTTAAAACTTGCTTTATTCAGTATGAGGTGAAATCCTAACAGTGTTAAGCCAGGTCAGGGCACCAGATGACTGTGCTGCAGTTCAAGATTTTACTTTATTAAGCTGCTTGACAGCCAGAGGTTTTTATAAACTGTTGTCTCAAACCATTCTGCTCTAAACTGTACTAATTTTCACCTGGCCTAGGCCATCTCATTAATCTCATTTCACACAACTGTGACTGCAAGCTGCAATTCTTCAGATGCTCTGTGGGTTGGTTGGGAAATACATTGATTTGTTTCCATGTGTATGAAGGTATTAAGCTACTGCACAGGTCATACTCCAGAGTCTTTATATTTGTCTTTCAGCACTCTATGCACTCTGTAAGACCCAAAGGTTTATTGTGCTAGTTTGAGGTTAGCTTGAATATTTTAGTAAGAGAAATTAGTTTATAGTCTGTGAAAACCAAACAATGGTGATGTCTACTTCACTCATGGGCTTGCTGAGATGTACGAAAACAAGAACATAAACATAGATAAGTCAGTCATTGATGTGGGTCTCTCTGTGCCTATACTTTTCTCCCTGGCCTGCTTTCTGTATTACTAATCCTTCTGCTTCTCCAAACTCACCTTGTACATAAGGCAAACTCTGGGATAAAGTAGAGGAGTGTAAAGAAGGTGGAAGGTGGTTGAGAGCTCTCCTGAGGACTCTGTTTTCTGGGAGAGGTGTTGTGTTTCTGTATTACCTTTAACTTTTACATTTCTGTATATAGCTGTATATATTGTAAATATCTGCTTGTATATTGTGCTGAGCTGTAAATGTTAAGCTTCATTCCTTAACTTCCAATCAGCTGAGTCTAATCTGGTTGATTTCAGAAGGGGGTGTGTGGGGGGGTACCACCCAAGCCATCACTTTTATGACTTAAAATTCTGAAAGAATCACAGAAATATTCTGGTTGGAAAAGACCCTCTGGATCACCAAGTCCAACTGAGGTCCCGACTCCACAAGGTGCACCCTAAATCATATCCCCAGGCAGCACATCCAAATGACTTTTAAACACATCTGGGATTGGTAACTCAGCCACCTCCCTGGGCAGCTCATTCCAGTGCCTGACTACTCTTGTTATGAAATATTTTTTCTCCTAATGTCTAGTCTAAACCTACCTAGTTGCAGATTGAGACCATTTGCTCATGTTCTGTCTCTGTTTACCTGTGAGAAGAGACCACCATCAACTTTTCCACAATGCCCTTTCAGGTAGCTGTAGACAATGATGAGGTCTCCCCTCAGCCTCTTCTTGTTCAGGCTAACCAACCTAGCTCCCTCAGTTGTTCCCCTAGCTCCCTCAGTTGTTCCCCTTAAGGTATTTTTCTCCAGGCCCTTCCCCAGCCTTGTTGCCCTCCTTTGCACTTGCTCCAGCACCCCATCATCATTCTTTTTAATGAGATGTTCAAAACTGAACACAATTCTCGAGGTCTGGCCTCACCAGAGTTAAGTACAAGGGGACAATCACCTTCCTACTCCTGCTGAAGCACTTGATTATTCTTCCAGTATATCAATTAAAAGGTTGGACTTGATGATCTGTGAGGTCTCTTCCAACCCTGACGATACTGTGATACTGTAATGTGCTCTTAACTTCAGAAGTTAACGGTTATAGAATGTTAAGGTTGGGTAGCATGGAGGCTGCAGGGGTAAACTCTGTTAGAGAATGTTAGGGGCTACCCTGTGCCACTCAAAGTGGACTTTATATGGGAGAAGTGAGAGAGTAAACAGATGAGTGGAGTTTTTCTGCTAGCCAGGTGCAACCACCAACATTTAGGAAGAAGCCTGACCAATTACTGACATTATTACAAATACAGAGGCAAAAGGTAAGGATTGAGAGTAGTGAGAGCAAAGGGAATACATAGCATCTCTAATACAAGCCAAAACTTTCCCAATCATAAAATTTGGTAAATTAAAAAATAATTGTCATACATATAAAAAACTGGAACATTTTTTCCTTGGGAAGCCCCAGCCTATATCGAGCTGCTTCTTACTGTGTGCTCTTGAGAACTTGTATAGGGTGAGATCTTCTATCCCTTATGACATAAATTAACCTCTGAAGCTACAGCACACAGACACACAACTAAACATCAATGTGGTTGATGTCAGATGTGATTATGTCTGGGATCCATTCCACTGTTTTTAAATAATAGCTGAAGGAACTCATTGTGGCCTGGAGCTTTATGGAAAACAAACTATTCTGCTAACGCATAAGAAAGACCATGAGTGCATTAAGAAGCCACTAGGGAATCTTGATCTATGGAGAAAGGCAACAGAAAAAAGACAGGCAAGCCAATGTCTCTTTGAAAGTGATTTTTTTTTTCTTCATAGCTTCTGATCACATAAGCCATTTAAATCCCAGACTTGGCTTCTGAAGGCATCTCTATTGCTATGTAGTGAGTACAAAATTGCACCTGTTACACACAAAGAGGTGAGAACTGTTGGCTAGTTACTGCTGTATGTGTGTGGACATGGGCCTCCGTGATACTGACTGCTTTGGTGGTTTTGCACTGTGCATTGATTTTTATTTAACTAGGAAAGTATGTTCTCTTTGGTTTTTTTTTTTTGCATGCATTGATTTTATTTAATTAGGAAGACATGCTAGGATTTTTATTTCTTTTTGCATTGCTTTATTTTCAAATCTAGCAGAGAAGAATAGTCATGTATGATGAGTGAACTAGAAATAACATCATTCACCTATTTCTCCCGTGGCTCCTTTAATATATGTTCATTTATGTTCTAAAACTGCTCAGGTTATATAAAATCTGTTTTCCTACTCCTTCCAGGAGTTTGAAGACTATTGACCACAATCAGCTTGTAAATGTCAAAGTTGTCAACACTGCTTACACATTTTAGAATATGTTGGACTCTTCTGAGATCTACATCTGCACAATTTCTTTTGATTTTCTTGCTTCTTTTTTGTGAGTATACACAACTGACCCGCTTTCTGTTTTGAGTATATTGACACCTCTGATCCCACCTGCCTTTACTTGTTTCTGTGGCCTTGTTTCCCTGGTTTTGTCAGTTTATATTTTTTCCCAAGTACCTATTAAGTTTAAGCCTTTCCTAAGAAGTTACTTTCCTACAAACCAGTGCCAGCCTCTTTACATAGTGTCTACTTTCAGTTTCAGATGCATAATACATTGTGTGAAACAGACAAGGGTGGGAGAAGACTGAGGCAAAAAAAGCCTTGGAAAGTTGTATGATCTTTACAAAAGCTGCCAGATTTATTGTAGCTTTGAGTTAATTGTCACAAGTACAGATTTTATGCTGTGCTGAATTACTCATAGTTGTAATGCAACATCAGGCCTCTCAACTTCAGATTTATTGGTTCTGTGTGATCTAGAACAGTAATTGCAGTATGTCATTACCACCTACAATAATTCCTTGAACTGTAGCTCTTGAAGTCAGAAGTGACCTTTATGAACAGTCGGTCTAATATCCTGTGTAATAAGGACCACATAAAGCCAAAGGGCAAGGTATCTATCTCATGTCTTGTACTCCAACAAAAATAATAGCTAATGGTCTCTGTTAACATGAATTGAAGATCTGAGTTAGCTGGAATTCACTGTTTTAGTGGGTGTTTTCCTTGATTCATGGAGTGTTCAATATCACAGAACTGACTGCTCTGATCTGTGTATTGGTGATGCAGACAGTGGATGTCTTTACTGGTAGATTCACCTGGTAGATCAAGGAATGGAGGTGCTAAAATGAAGTGCTTTATTCAGCTTTAGCTTTTGGAAGATAAATTCTTGCTAGGCAGGAGAGACCTGAGGAGTTGATAGACATCTGAAGCCTAAATTTGTAAATGAAGTAATGGTGTAGATAGAAGGCATATAAGTATGTTGGGGACTGAAAGATTTCCCTGAAGAAGGGATTTGCACAGGCAGCATTGCCTGAAACTTAACCATAATGGAGCTGGGTAATGAAAATGAAGCATTGCAAATTAACATTTTGAACAATGAGAAGGAGGAATCTGGGAGAAAGAAAGATATGTAAAAGGGCACCTGCCTTAGAGAGATACAACGGCAGTTTGGAGGTGGCTTGTGTCCTGTCTTTATGGACAGAAACAGGAATAGGAATGACACAGTAAGTGATACTGCAGCAATTGGACAAGTAAATTTAGCATGTGATTAGTCAAAGCAGTGTGAAATTCTAACATGGATTTAAGGCTCTGAATTTTATTTATTTGTTTGTTTATATATTTATACTAAAATTCAAGAGACAATAAAATGATTAAAATATCCTACCTCTAACAACCACAGCACAGTGATAAAGGAAGCTGTCACAGGAGAACAAATAGACTTTAAAAAAAAAAATGAGGTTTGCCTGAATAAGAACAGAAAAGGAAATTAGAAGAATTGAAAAAGAATTGTGAAAGAATGGTCATGCTGATCTTAGAAACCTTTCTTATCAAAAGCAGTATGTCAGCTGGGGAATTGGTGGGACTATCTAATGACAACAGTGTGAAAGGGGCACTTGAGGATAATAAAACAGAGAAACAAAGTGACCTGGCTTTTACTAGTTTCTACTACTGAAGATCCTTGGGAAAGTGCTGGTGTCATTTGTGTCAGGTAAGCCAGATGGACTAGAAAAATGTGATGTAAATATATAGCAAGTTTAAGTATAAACAACTAAGTTAGCTGTCAATAAGTCACCAGAAATAGATGACATTTGCTGAAAGCCTTGTCAATAAATCAATAGGGGTTGTATGCATTTTGCTGAAAGGCTGGAAATCTTCAGTGTAGTGAGAAGGTTGAGGTAGGATATTACTGAGGTTCAAGAAATGCATGAAGATGGTGTTCCTCAAATTGTCTAAAACAAGACCTGTGGAATACTCGGAGCACAAGGAAATGAAAGAGATAGAGGGAAGAGCATCTTTGGAAACTAAGCAACTACAAGTGAGCTTCTGAAGCTCATACCATAGGAGGCTGTGGAAACAGGCAGCATCTGCAGGTTCAAAAGGAGATGAGGCAATTTCAGGCATTCAGGTTAAAAATGCAGGCTGCAGTTCCTGATGGAGCTGTATGCTCTACTGTTTTACACAGCAATCTGGCTGCAAGCGTTTTAGAATAGCAAAGGCTAACAGAAAGTGGTAGGGCTCATGTTTTGGTCATGGAGAAGTCAGGATGGAACATTGGTCTGAGCAAGTCTGAGGAAAATTTTTTCACTGTGAGGGTGGTGGAACGCTGGAACAGGCTGCCCAGGGAGGTTGTGGAGTTTCCCTCTCTGGTGATATTCAAAACCTACTTAGATGAATTCCTGTGTGATCTAGTATAGATGATTCTGCTCTAGCAGGGGATTCCCACTGGATGATCTTTTGAGATCCCTTCCAAACCCTAGCATTCTGTGAAGTAGGGCTTTTAAAACATGTTATCCTGTAAATAAACTCCAGGAAGCCTGCTTGAAGCCAACTCAACAGAAACAGTCCTAAGACAAAGCAGAGGAAAGATAATGTGGTATAATATCTATATTTGGGTGAGCATGCAAAGAGCATTCCTCAAATCGTACAAAAAGCCTTTGAACCATGGGATTTTTAATGTGGTCTTTGACATTTTTTTTTTCACTAGAAAAGCTGCAGAGATTCTAATGGCCTATAAAAAATCAATATAATAGATGATTTTCTGAAGAAAATCTAACACTTTTCTCCAGAGATTGGACACAAAGGCAGCTAGTGCTTTTGTTAAAGCAGCTAATATTCCACCCACAGCAAAGCACAATTGTTTTCATCATCTAGTCTTTGTCATGGTGAATGTGGCAAATCCAGTCACCAAAGATTCCACTGTGTAATGGTCCGCCAGGAACCAGAAGTGAATCATTGTGCCTTGCGGCTCCCCTGTTTTCCCATCTTGCTCTGCTAACAAATGTTTTGCCCTTGCACAATTTAATTGTCTCAATGGGAAAGAAACATGAAATAGATTCATCTAAGACTCAAGTCTTTTGACTTGGTGGTTCTTAATGAACGTTTGGGTTAGTGTTCAGATCCAAATTAAGATTTTATTAAGGAAATATCAGTTTAACTTGGGCAGCTCTTTCTTCCATCCTTCATATTGGGTAGAAAGGGGAACTTTCAGACCTGTGGAGAATACTGCAGTGTTTAAAGATGAGGGAGCTTTGTCCATGCTAAAGCTTAGGTTCCTCTTTTCTGTCAACTGTCCTGTACCATAGCTCTTATGACATTGAGATAGAATCTAGCTCTTAGCCTTTTGCTAAGATAAAATTGCTTCACCAATCCAATTGATCTGTATCTTTCTCTTTTTCCAACACACAGGGCTAAAACAAATCTCTTGGGTTATCAAGCCTGTGCCCCTTCTATTATAGGAAACCATGTATCTAATCCCTTTCTTTAACTTATCTAGTTTCCCCTTAGCTAATTCCTTGCCCCGTTTATACTACTAGAAAGATGTCCCAGAATCTGGCTACTAGGCTTAAAATTATTATTTGAAGTGATATATAGTTTTATGAATAATAAATTCATTATTGAAGGTGGATAAAGTTAGTTGTGCTGAATCAGAAAGCCTTTATGACTTTCCCTGTGGTAAAGTATGACACATACAGTATAGAGTATGGTATAATAAAAGCCCACAATGCAATAATACCTTAATTGAAATATTATAATTAAGATCAACTTTCCAATCTCATTTTGGAAATTCATTTTCTCTAGGCTTCTTCCAGGATATATTAGTGAGGGATTTTATTGTTTTATATTCCATATACAATAGGCAGTGATGTGTGAACTACTGGAGTTTCTTTTCAGGTATAGGAATAGCTTCAGTAAGAAGGCTCATTTCAAGGTTCATTAGGAATATATTTTTGTTATTATAAATTACTCAGCAGCCTCTTCTTTTTTAAACATTAACTGAGCATCTGAATCAGCCAGTGATATGTAATTTTTGCAGCTAGAAAATAAAATGGAAAACTTTATTATAATCACTGATGTAGAGAAATGTTACTAGGGAGCCACCTTAGCCCTGTCCTGTTCCCTTCCCTCCAGGCTCTAGAGCTATTTGTTTTTAACAGCATCTAGTGTTGCTTTCAGCCTGGGGAGTAGGTGAAAAGCCCAGATAATGACTGCAACACAGTAGGGTGGAAAAGCATATTTTAGTCAAAAGATGGTAGAACATATCTGTGAATTTCTGAGAGTAATTCCATGGCCCATTCTGAAGTAGGGGCAGGGTCTGTGTTGAAGTGCTTCATCAGCTTGCTTCCTCCCTGTGGGTGTTCAAGCCCAAACTGGATGAGGCCTTGAGTAACCAAATCTAGTTGAGAGGTGGAGAGGCTGAAACTGGATGATCTGAGATCCCTTCCAACCTAAGCCATTCTGTGATTCTATGCTAAGTCATTTTGAAGTGTTTTGGATGAGGGGAAAGGAATACTTCAGAAATTCTGTGCTTTTAATTTTATCATGAAGGAAATCAAAACAACAAATGCTTTGTGAAAACACTCATCTTTCAGATCACAGAAGACAATCTTGGTGAAATGCCAACTGACTGCATAACAAGTCATTTATTTGCAATCAAAAATGAGATCTTTGTCTGAAATCCTTATATTGTCAGGATGAGTCTCTTTTGGGCAGGAGCCATTAGTTGGTCCATGTTAGCCACCACGAGACTACACGAATGAATGCACGGACGCGGAGGTAAAATACATGTTCAAAAAGAATCTACAGTCACTTAATGGTGTAATAACCTTCAGAAAAAAAAATTATGCATGGTAAGACCAAAGGAAATGGAGAAGAGCAGAGGGAAGCACAAGAAAACAGTTACATGTGAAGTCTCCATTTCTGGAGAGGTTCAAAACCTGCCTGGATGCATTCCTGTGTGACCTACTCTAGGTAATCCTGTTGTGGCAGGGGGAGTTGGACTAGCTGATCTTTTGTGGTCCCTTCCAACCTTTAATATTCTGTGATTCTAATCCTAGTTTCTCTTCTGAAGTGTTAATAAATGATGCTAAAATTAATTTCTTGTCCGAGTTGCAGAAATTGCCATTGTGATTGTTTCATTCCCATGTGAGATTTAGCCTACATTGCTTATGTGGTCATCAGCCCACAATCACTAACCCACAAGTTAGCCATCCTTGTACCACTGTGCCTTATTACAGCTGTGTTATCAAACACTGGGTAGTATTAGGATGTCATTTAGTCACTAAGAAAAAGTTCTTGCTGCTAATATAATTGACTGCTTAAAGCATAAATTTTCTATAGCTGGCCACTGCATGTGAAAAAGCCAACCTTATATTTCATTTCACACTATTGCCTTTGAATTTATTGGCTTTCTTTGCTGTCCCTGGGGAACGCTTTGAATGCAAGGAACTACAGTTATAATAGTTAGAAAGAAATCAGTGGTTACAGGAAGGTGATCAAAGGGTAAATAAAATAAGCATTTATGGCTGTTTCAGCAGTGTGCCTTTATGCCTGCTTTGAATTGTATCTCGGCAAAGCACAAGCTAAGATTTTTAAACCACACAGTTTCAAAGAGAACCTGCAAACCAACTTGACTCTTTTGCCAGAATTTATTCTGAGGGTAATGGCAGGTTTCAGAATATTCTTTGGCTAGGCTCTTGTGTCTGGCAAAAATGATCTACGAAATTGTTCTGTTCTGCAGCATAGCAGCACTAATTTATAATCTGTGCTTCAGTAGCAAGAGCCTTTCTGCCTTTTGAGCTCTCATTTAACATTTATATTTACTTTATTCCCTCTCTTTTATTTTAGTTACTGTAGCAACCACATTAACAAACAAACAAAAAACCCAAACAAACTAAAAAACCCAAACAACAAATTTTATGCAAAATTGGAGCTTAAACAAAACACTGGAAAAGGAAAGTGTTTCTATCTGCTAACAACATGTGTGCTGAGCTCATGTACTGTACTTTCTACTTGGAGATCTCTAGCAGATTGAACAGAAAAGAGAATTACTAATTTGATTTCCTAGACAGGAGGGAAGAAGGGAAGCAGAACTGGAAAAAAGTCACATTCAATACAGGCTGAGAAATTTGGTATTGTTCAGCCTGGGGAAGAGATGGCTCCGGGGAGCCTACAGGATAGGTGAAGGGGGACTTTTTTAACAAAGGCTTGTAGTGATAGGACGAGGAATAATAGGTTCAAACTGGAAGAAGCTAGATTTAGATCTGGGGTTAAGAAGAAATTCTGCACCACCATGGGAACAGTGAAGCACTAAAATAGGCTGCCCAGAGCAGCTGCAGAGGGTCCAGTTCTGGAAGTGTTCAAATCCAATTTGATGGGGTCTTGTGCAACATGATTTAATAGGAGGTATCCCTGCCTATGACAGGGGTGTTGGAACTAGATGATCTTTAAGGTCCCTTTCAACACAAATCATTCTATGATTTTGTGATTCTTGATAAAGAAGAAAAAAGAGACAAGTTTCTTCTCTGATGTATCTTTGCAATCTTCCTTAAAGTGCACCAGTTACGTACTGTAGCTACAGCTTGGAGAGACTCTCCAGCAGCCTGGCAAAACAGTGGTACTGCACTATCAATGGGTAAAAGATGATATAGGTAATCTCTCCACAAGGAATTGGAATTAAACCAGTAATTCAGCACATGAAGACTACTGAACATCTTAATTTGGCAATTTTTTTGGGTCCTTGTCAGCCTTGCTGAATTAAAAGTGAGAATGGAGCAGCTGAGTGCCTTGCACAAAGCCAATGTGCCATTTAATGCTTGAGTCTACCTTTACTCCTTAATAGCTGCATTGTCACACATGCTCACTCTTCATTGTCATGAGCAATATCATAATCTATGACTTTTTATCAGGGCATTGTCATGAAGAATACTGTACATCCTTGAGACCAAAGAAGTGATTGTGTGTAAAGAGTACATTACCTAATCTGTACCAAGGAGGAATTGAGGGTCATGTAGACGCTTGCCTCTTCAAGGCAGCAATAGAAGCAATTTATGCTCCTGAGCAGCATTTTCTTTCTTATCAGCATAGCACTTGCTGTTCCCTTTGCTCTTATAAGAATTTTTTCCACCCTTATTACAGTTTATTTTTCTGCTATTGTGTTGCTTGAAAGGGAACTAGTGCACAATTTACACCCAAAGGAGGTAAACTGCAATAGTAATTTGCGTTGTTTCAGCAGATTAATTACTTTTCCAGAATCCACTTTATCTAGTTAATTGCAACTCATTATTTTGGGTTCTAAAATATTATCCACTCATGCAGTATTATGATCAGATCCAGATTTTCTCATACTGCTGTGATTCCTTATCTGATTTCTAATAGATAGAAGTAAGCTTCCTGGATGCCTTCCATTATTGACATAATTATGTTTTCTTACCTGTCTTTATTTGCCACTTTTTCTGAATCTAAGATATACCTTATTTCTTATGCCATTTTATTAACATTCTGCATAAAAATGCATTCTGTGAAAATACATCTTTGGTATCTGCAGTAACATACTTGAGCTGTCACATGGCAATTTTAGAATCTTCTAGCTTGAAGATTCTAGAAAGTACCCTGTTCAGTTCTTATCTTTTCTTGCTTTTGTCGTGGGCAGTACACCTGCAAACTGAAAATTCTGTCTGTCCTTTTGTCTTGGATATTTTTTGGTGCTAGAATGTGAAAGGCACTTGTTTATGAGGCAGTGAGAATAAGAACACAATCCCATTTTGATAGATGACCCAGGTTATACTTCATACTCCCCTGTTGTTTTATTGATTTACTAAACCAAAGGGCTAATTCATGTTTATGTTCCATGTATTTGCTCTGGTCTCTCCAGAAGTCTCCAGCTTCCCCCAAGATTAAACAAAATCATTTTGCATTTGTATCTACCACGCACAGTGACAGTGAATTAACCATCAACAAATCAATTTTATTGCAAAACTTAATTTTTATTTTAAACAAATATCACCATATCTTGTTGACACAATGAAATTATTTCAGTGCTATGCCATCTATCTAGCATGCACCCTAGGGAGCAGGTAGAAACTACCACAGAAATCATGACACACGTGCTTGTGCATCACATTAAATGTTTTCCCCTTAATCTTAACACCAGCAGCTGTTAGGCACTGTGGCTTACTGCATATGGGCTAAATAATGAAGCAGATTCAGGCAGTTCAAGTTTCTCTTCTGAATGCTGAATAAGACCCTTCTCTCCAAGGACACTAAGACTTATTGCTGCTGAAACAGTTCACCTCATGCAAATGAATGCATTTGGTATTCAAGTTTTACAAAGGAGGAAAAAAATGGCACAGTGGTTTTTATTACCAGGAAGACAGAAAATAAAGAACGTTGGCACATGAAATGCAGGAAACCTCTACAGAATTTGGTGCAAAAATCCTTTCTTTCTGTTAAAACTGTCAGAAATGAGTTAAATGAATCCTTTGCAATGCCTGCAAAAGTTCTTAGTAAGCCTAAAATTGAAGGTGGCTATTCCTAAGAGTTGACTCAATGTCCTGGAAAAAGTCATTTATTGATTGTATAAAGAATAGAACTGTCTGCAGGTGGATGATATAGCTAATTGTCTCTTGGTATTAAGAGCAGGAGTAATCTGGTGCAAGTTCCATTTTATTTATCTGCCATTCCATTGCTTAGCAAGCTGCAAGGTTAAGACCAATGCTTTCATCATGCCTGACAACATGAAGACAGCTTTTCCATATTTGAACAATCAGATTCTGTTAAAAAGTGCTACAGGAACACCAATTAAAACACTCCAGTCAAAGTGATCTGGAAGTATGATCAATAGAAGAGAACAGAAAAAAGCTTAAGCAGGTCACTGCCTCAAGCAATATGCTGAGTCCTTCTTACTGCAACTTATGCTGTTGGACTTCAATTTAGGTGTGAGAAGTGAAGAGGGTTTTTTCTTGTGTTTGGAGTTGCATATTAAAGCAGATTAGTCTGACTGGGAAGAATAGTGTAATTATTGCCTTTTTTTTTTTTTTTTAAATTCATCTGGGTGAAAATTAGTTCTGACATGATAACTGAAGTTACTTGTGCTTGGGGGGACAAATCTTTTATCTGTTTTGTAGCCAAAGCAAAGAATTGAAAAATACTTCCCCAGGCCACTGATCATCTGTGAAAACAGACCCAACTTGTATGTTACAAGTGCAGCATGTCTTGCAACTGCTGTGGTTTGTACCTCAACACAAGGAACACCTCTGCTACAAGGACAAGCTGAGGGAACTGGGGTTGTTCTCTTCTCTTGGAGAAGAGAAGGATCTGGACAGATCCAGTAGCGGCATTCCAGTACCTGAAGGGAATCGTAGAATCAACCAGGTTAGAAGAGACCTCCAAGATCATCCAGTCCAATGTATCACCCAGCCTTATGCAGTTGACTAGACCACGGCACTAAGTGCCTCAGCCAGTCTTTTCTTGAACACCTCCAGGGATGATGACTCCACCACCTCCCTGGGCAGCCCATTCCAATGCCAATCACTCTCTCTGTCAAGAACTTCCTCCTAATATCCAGCCTGAACCTCCCCTGGCACATCTTGAGACTGTATCCTCCTCTTCTGTTGCTGAGCTCAACCCCACCTGGCTACAACCTCCCTTCAGGTAGTTCACCTGGACTACTGCATCCCGTTCTGGAGCTCTATTACATGAAACATATGGACATGCTGGACTGTGTCCAGAGAAGGGCTGCAAGGATGATCAGAGGGCTGAAGTACCTCTGCTATGGAGACAGACTGAGACAGTTGGGGCTGTTCAATCTGGAGGGAAGAAGGCTCAGAGGAGACCTTATTGTGGCCTTCCAGTCTCTGAAGTGGGCTACAAGAAAGCCAGCGAGGGACTTTTTTGGATGTCAGATAGTGATAAAACTGGGGGGGAATAGAGCAAAACTAGAAGTGAGTAGATTCAGATTGGATGTTAGGATGAAGTTCTTCACCATTAGGGTGGTGAGACACTGGAACAGGTTGCCCAGGGAGGTTGTGGAAGCCCCATCTTTAGAGGCTTTTAAGGCCAGGCTGGATGTGGCTCTGGGCAACCTGATCTAGTACTCATAGTGGCGGGGGTTGGAGTTAGATGATCCTTGAGGTCACTTCCAACCCTGACAATTCTATGGTTCTACACTTCTATTTCCTATCATACTGTATGAGTAACAATGAGATTCTGCAACTGTTAGAACCACAACAAGAATGGGTTAATTTGACTGGTATGTTTCCCATATGTTCTCATTCCAGGAGCAGATTAATCTTTTACCATTTTTTACTTTTGTCACATAAATATAGCAGTAGAATGTTAACAACATATATTGTCTCTGAAAGATCATCGTGTTCTCCATTGCTTTGACCTTTTCATTGTTCTGTGTTTCAATCTGATCTGGAAGTTGGTGATTAATGATGATTATAATAATTGCAATGAGAGGTCTGAAATAGAGATTGTGAAATGAACTAGAAAATATATTCAATGTTTTGTGCTAATGTACTTTAATTTTTTTCTTATCTCTTTCATGTATTTGAGATTCCTCTCAATAAGAACAAAGAAACAAACACTTACAGTTAATTAGGCAGGCTCAGTCCAAACCAATAGGTACAAATATAACTGAAGTAACAAATTTAATACATCTTAAGTCATAGAAAAGTCAGGAGAAAGGGAGGCTGAAGGGAAATCTTTCCACACTCTGCAACTAACTGAAAGAGGTTGTAGTAAGGTGGTGTTGGTCCCTTCCTATTTACAAAGGGTAGAAGAGGAAATGGACTCGAGTTGCATGAGGGAATATTTAGATTGGCTGTTAGAAGAAACCTCTGCATTGGAAGGATTAGCAAACACTACAATAGGTGGTTGAATGACCATCCCTGGAAGTGTTTAAAAGATCCTGCTTTGGGTGGACCGCTAAACCCAACGATATCTTGTGATCCATCAGTGTGATTGGGAAATGATGAATAACTGTGAAATTGGGATCATTTTCAGGTCTCACATTTCCTATTTGTAAATATTTAGAACTATTGAAGCATGCATAGCTTCAACAAAGCTATAAAGCTGACTTCCACTATTGCTTACATTTTAATTATTTCTAACTGGTACATGCTGTGAAACTCCTTGAATAATTCATGCTTGCTGAAAAATAAAGGCAGGCACACATTAATGTCAGTCTGCCTGTTTCACTACTGTTCAAAAATCAAACATGCAATTCCCAATTCTGTTTCCTATCCTGGATTTCCCTTTGATTACCAGGGAAAAGTTTTCATTTACGTTGTTGAACAAGACATCAGAATCAAACTCTTATTATTGTTCACAGCCCAAACTGACACATGAGAAGAGAAATATGATTCCCTAGCCTGCAAGTGTCTGAAATTGCTTTTTACATTTTCTTTTTCTAATTAAGTGAAAACTTCACAGGAGCCATTGGGCGATTCCTTATGATTGCAACAAAATAGCTATGAATTTTTAACAAGACTATCAATGCAGGTGACTTCTGAAGATATTATAGTCAAATTACCCATGTGCAGTAAAAAAGTGTTATTAATAAGGAGGAAAAAATATCATGACTGCCTTTCAAATGCTTTCTGCAAGACTAGGAGGATGGAACATAATATATATTCTTAAGGACGAATAACTAGGCCAGATCAATGTTAACTTAAATCCTCCTGCTGCCCTTCACAAAAAAAATTCCCCAAACCAAACATACCTCAACAATGACAACAGCAACACAAAAAATAAAACAAACCTGGACTCAGTATGAAGTAAAGATGTCAACTTAAGGGAAGATTTTATATGATCACAGGATGCTAAAGGTTGGAAGGGACCTCTGGCCATCTTCCAGTCCAACCCCCTGACAGAGCAAGACCATGGAATCCAGATCACACAGGAGTGCATCCAGACAAGGCTTAAAAGTCTCTGGAGAAGGACACTCCACAGCTGCTCTCTGGGCAGCCTGTTCCAGTGCTCTGCGAGCCTTGCACTAAAGAAGTTCTTCCTCATGGTGAGGTGGAACTCCCTGTGCTGTAGTTTCCATCCATTGTATTGGTGTGGGAATGAGAAATAGACTCCTCACTGCCTCTCCCTAAATATTCATTTCACATTTTGGTTCACATGTACAATATCCTCCATAGGGAAGACACTATTTCTTGCCCTCCCTTTGGCATATCAGGTTGAAGACAAATAAATGCCACCTCCACAGCATGAATTCCCCTTTTTCAAGAGCTGCTCAGGACAGAGCACATGCATGTTATAGGGTGGGAGGATTAAAGAAAAAAAAAATTCTTTGTAACAACATTCTAGAGAGCCTCAGGTTTCTAAAAGTGGTTCAGGAGATGATTTTTGTCTCAGAGATTTTCCTCTTCTTAGACACAACCCCTTAGCAAACTTCCTGTAGTGATGACTATTTTTCAAACCTCAGGGTGTGAACGATTTTTCTCATTCCCTCCCTCAGGAAATTTACTGCTTATGAAAGTGCTGGCTCAACAATCTTGAGGTTGAAGTTGTTATCCACAACATTAATGAATAATGCAA
This sequence comes from Tricholaema leucomelas, assembly GCA_013400475.1. Taxonomy (NCBI): domain Eukaryota; kingdom Metazoa; phylum Chordata; class Aves; order Piciformes; family Lybiidae; genus Tricholaema lacrymosa; species Tricholaema leucomelas. Next base: position 695,581 of record WAAF01008176.1, read on the forward strand.
CATAGCCTCTAAAACTCTTTCTCTGAAATGAATGGGGTTATTTGGGTCACACTAGAACTGCTAAGCAAATTACATTTTTTATTTTTAGAGGAAAACGCCTTTCTATAGTGAATTCTAGTAGGTAGTAGACTAGAAAGAAAACATACTTATTTGTTGGGGTTTTTTGGTGGTTTGGAGGTTTTTTTTTTTCATTTGTTTTGGTTTTTTTTTTGGGTGGTGTTTGTTTTTGGTTTTGTTTTGTTTTTCACTTATTACCTGTAAAAACCCTTTACCTTTGTATGATTTGCAGAATCACAGAATTTGAGAGAAGTATTTGTGACTGCTTTTCAAAGGCAGGTTGTTATTAACAGCATTGAAATAAGAAGGGGTAGAGATCCAGATTTTATTCTTTTGGTATGGGTGCTGTCTAGAGTACAATACCACAAATGCCTTCTGCTGCAATGCAAACAGGTTGTGCAGATATGAACCTAAACCAGAACATCTCACGGTTGTAATGTAACACAGAAAATGTATCTGCATTTCTAGACCTCCTTAGAAGGTTTTTGATAAGCAACTCAAAAAAATCCAGTTTAGCTTTTCTTTTGTGGTAAAATTATACCAAGAAATAGTAACATGATAAAAAACCAAATCAAACCAACCAAACAAAGGAGAGAAAAAAAAAAAAAAGGAAGAGTGGCAGCTTAGGCCAATGATTTAGTTGGGGCAATTAATAAGACAGGAGTTATTAAAATATTGTTATTTTTATTTTCCTGAAAAGCCATGCCTCCAAACTTTATACAAAGCTAGTTGAATTTTATTTATAGGTTCTAATTTGGTTGGGAATCTTCACAAGGATGTGCATGGGCAGTTTTAGTAATTTAGTCTGTCAGAAGAAAGTTGTTGGAGCCCAAGTGTGCTGGGAATCTAACAGCCTGGGCTTAGAGACAACTTAGAGCAGGTGGGTCATCTTGAAAAGACTTCTTTATGAAAGCTTTTCTCAGGAGTCCTAGGAGAGTCTCCTCACATACAGGTCCACTAAAGAAGTTTCAATGTAGACCTCCTTCCCCAAAACATATGCACAGTTATTATCACTAGACATGGCTCTGTAAATAAACCAAGCTTTCACAGTATCATCAGGGTTGGAAGAGACCTCACAGATCATCAAGTCCAANTAGTTGTAGACAGCAATAAGGTCACCCCTGAGCCTCCTCTTGACACAACAGTTCAGTGACTTCAGGGAAGAGTAGGTTGTTCAGGCTTTCTTCATCTGGGTTAGCCACTGTTGAAAGTTCCAATGAAATCAATAACGTACAACAAAACATCTCCCACCAGCCAACCCACAGCAAAGTACTTTGTACTAATGCCAGGAAATTGCTTTTGTCATCTGTTTATGATTTTTAATGCCAAGAAAAATTCTATGAACTGCCCACTCTAAGAATGGTAGCTGCCAGCCTTGACTATAATTATGGGTTTTCCAGAAAGCTGGGATTGGATTCAGATGCTGGCATGCTGAAATAAACTGGAATGGGGCATGTATAGGGAATAAGCTGGCATAATGAAATCCTGCACATTTGAGCATCCTATCTACACAAAAATTTGTATGGCTATTGAATCCAGTGCAAGGTAGTATCTCAAGTTGGGTGATGTTTGTAGGATGAATCAAAGGTCTAAACAATGCCTGAATTCTTCCTATGCATTCAAACCAGTCTTGCCAATTCTATTTTAGCTTGAGGTCATCCTTATTGAGGTTAAAAACCTGTGATGAAAAGCTCATTAAAAACCTGATCCAATAACACTTGGGCAGTTGCAGAACATCACTACAGATGGAACACTCATACCTAGCTACAGTGATGGCCGTACCTGCTAGCATCAAGTTTTCACCCTGAATCCACTGAGCTCAGTAACAAAACTGTTATAATAATGTTTGCTGTTTCTGATATAAAGATATAGATGAGCATGGTTTAGCTAGGATGGACAGACCAGTGAGGTTTATCCAACAGTGAAAAGCAAGTGAAAGAGCTGTACAAAAGCTAGTGAACTTTAAAACAAGAATGCAGAAGATGATGACATTCTTATATTGTAGGAATGCATAATTTGGTATTTGAGGGTTTTTTTAATGTCTTTTGTTTTTTCCTTTGTTCTTTTGTTTTCAGTGTATTTGACATACCTTCTGTGCTCTTCTTATTAAATTCTGGTCTACTTGGAACCATAGCTGCCCCTTTGACCTAGAAGGGCATTTCGAAGGTTGCAGAATAATCACGGCAATAAAATCCTTATAATTACTATCTAACAACTTCCCACACACATTCTTTTCTTGTACATATTTCCCACTGTTGGTAAATTAGTTTGGGTTTTTTTCTGTTGTTTAGGTGGTTTATAACTTTAAATGCCTGAATATTGAAATTAAAGTAGATAGGATTTGCATCAAAATCTATTACATTTTTATAGTCATATAGGTGAACATTCAAGTCAAATAGTTTCAAAATCATGAAGAATTACCCTCCTGGAGAGCAGCTTGCAGAGAAAGATCTTGGAGTCCTAGTGGAAAACAAGTTCTGCATGAGACAGTGATGTGCCCTTGTAGCCAAAAGAGCCAATAGCATATTGGGGTGCATCAGGAAGAGTGTGTCCAGCAGGTCTAGGGAGGTTCTCCTCCCCCTCTTCTCTGCCCTAGTGAGGCCAGACCTGGAGGCCATGTCCAATTTTGGGCTCCCAAATTCAAAAGAGACAGCGACTTGCTGGAGAGAGTCCAGTGGAGAGCCACAAGGATGACTGAGGGACTTGAGTATCTCCCCTATGGAGAGAGACTGAGAGCCCTGGGGATGTTTGCTCTGGAGAAGAGAAGTCTGAGAGGAGATCTGATCAATGTGTACAAGTATCTGAGCAGTGAGTGTCAAGTGGCTGGAGCCAATCTCTTTTTGATGCCATGCAGCAATAAGACAAGGAGCAAGGGCTACAAATTGGAACATAGAAGGTTTTGCCTCAACATGAAGAGAAACTTCTTTATGGTGAGAGTGACAGAACACTGGAACAGGCTACTCAGAGAGGTTGTGAAGTCTCCTTCTCTGGAGACTTTCAAAACCTGTCTCGGTGTGTTCCTTTTGTGGACTACCGTAGGGGACTCTGCTTATGTCAGGAGGGTTGGACTTAACTATCTCTGGAGGTCCCTTCCAACCTCTAACATGATGTGATTCTGTGAAAAGGTAGAGGAAAAAAGTGGGGCTTGCACCCCATTCTTGAATTGCATACATCTGCATACATCTGTATGCAATGTAAAAAATGAACTACACTACTGATTTTCAGATGCTAATAAAACCACATGAAGAAGCAGCTTTTACTTTGGTTACTGTCAAGAAACGTGGAATCGTGGAGAAGCTGGAGGAGAAGAGCCACAGGATATCAGTGTTTTCATTTAAAAAAATATGTTAAATATTTCAGAATATATAAAAAAGAAATCTGTATTTTGAAATTGATAGTGGTTACTCATTGGTACCATGATGTTCTAACTAAAACAATTCACCACTCTCTTTGTTTTCATATCTTGAGGAGCTGATACCGTAGCTTCTTTTGCTCAGGTTTAATAGGTCAAAAGTGTTCAAATTGAAGTCCTCAACTGCTAATATGTGCATTTCTTTTTGTCTTAAACAAAAAAAATATATATTTATATATAGCTTTTTTACATAAAAAGAAAGAAAATGTGGCCTCATATGCACTCAAAAGGTCAAAGAGCCCAAGAAATATCTAGGTTTATAAAAATACTTTATAAAAATACTTACAAAAAAACTTTCCAAAACTACTCTTTGGTTCTTTGGATGTTTGACTATTTCAGCTGGTGAGACTGCAAAACTGTGATGCACACATGAGCATGCTTATATGTTCTTGTTGGTCCCTCTGGATTTCAGCAAGTTATAAGAGAGCTTAATAGGGATAAATTTTTAATCATTAGCCAAAAGATTAATTTAAAAAACAAAAAAGTCTCATAGAAACAACACAGGAAAAACAGTATTTTGATTAGTTTCAAGTATTCCCTTACTTAGAAACTGACTGGTTTCACAGAATCACAGAATGGCTTAGGTTGGGAGGGACCTTAGATACCAGCTACTCCAATCTCCCTCTCCACCATGGGCTGGGAGACCTCTCAACTTGACTCTGCTGCTCAAGGTCTCGTCCAATCTGGCCTTAAACATCCCCACAGAGGAGGCATCCACAACCTCTCTGGGCAGTGTATTCCAGAGTCTCACCAATCTCATACTGAAGAACGTCTTCCTAAGATCCAATCTAAACCTATTCTCCTTCAGCTTCAAATTATTCCCTCTGGTCCTATATCTAGACACCCTTACAAAAAGTCCCTCTGAAGCCTTCCTGTAGGTTCCCTACAGATATTGGAAGGCAGCTCTACGATCCCCCTAGAGCCTTCTCTTCTCCAGGCTGAACAAGCCTGGCTCACTCCTCCCTCGGTCTATCCTCATAGCAGAGATGTTCCATCCCTTTCAAACCTGACCTGTAATTCTGATTGGACCTACATAAAATTACCCATTAAAAGAGTGGTGCATGTCACCAAGAGGTGCTGATTTATTTCCTTGTTCAAAGCTTTTCAAAACTCTGTTGAAGAAAGCCTTGAACAACCTGACCAAAACTTTAAGATCTTTGAGCATGAGATTAGATAAAGAGGCTGACAAAAGTTCCTTCCAACCCAACTTTCTTTAGGATTGTCTGGTGATTTTTAAAAGCACTTCAGTCCTTGGCTATTAAATTCTCAACCTGAGCTACTTATTGTAACAGTAAAGTATATTTTTGCCAGTGGTAAAAGGGAGCTAAAATGCCGTATTTCTAGCAACTCTGGATTCATAGCACCACTGTTTATGTGGGTAAACATATCAAAGGCAAATTATATTGATCATCCTCAGCTAGAGCAATAACTTTTGGTGGTTTTAAGTGAGAATAAGTTTATGAATGTATTTTTAGAGTCTAATGTTGCTATTTAATTGATTAAAATTGACTAGAACACCGTAACTCTTGACATTTTACATTTCTTTGAGGTGCTTATTTTCTTTTTAAGGCTAAAATACCTTTTCATGTGTCCTTCTACAGTTGTACAAAGCCAACTAAAACACAGTACAACGAAAGACTTGCCTATTGTGTGGCTGAGGATTAAAATTGGATATCTAGCTGCAGAACACTGAGGAAACACTGAGTAAAAGTAGGATTTTTATTTGATAGAAGATGCAGGGAGTGATGTCACCATATGAATAAGAAATGATATATGGTTAGGCAGTTACAGAGAATGCTGCTGGTCTCTTTGATAATTTATCCTTGGTATCATTTATATTTTTTAAAAACATCTGCAAGGATCTGGAGGTTTGATGCTGAGCTGAGTTTCTTCAAGTTTGTGTTCTAAATAAATAACTTATTGTCCATTTTACAGATAGAGGTTTACTATGGTTTTAAATTAGTCTGACAAAATTTCTTGGTTGTTTTCAATTTCATACACTTTTCATGGAAGCTAACTTCATTAAAACATTTCCCTTTGGACAAGCTTAAACAATTTATCACCAGCCAACCCACTCACATACCTCTTAATTCCATATGCAGCTGGGCATGCCATGAGCTCCACAGAGCACAGCTCTCAGCTGCCCAGGAGCATCGTAAACTAATCACAACTGCCATCTACACATACACTTCTAATATTAAATAGACTCAAATTTGTGCATTATGAACTTCTAAAAACTATTTAAAGGAAATAAGACCAAGAATGCAGGATATGCCAGGAGCATCCTACATGTTCCTGTGTATGACGGAAAATTAAAGGATGCACACAAAGTTCTGTACTGATTGTGCTTGAGAAAATGGTCTCATGTTTTCCTTTCAGATTCAGTGATGATATTTACTGATAGAGAGTGGCATTTTTCACCTCAGCCAATCTTTAATTCTTTGAATTTAATCTTTAGTCTTCATAGGGAGGTTGGGAGTCAAAAGGTGCTTATTTGATCTAAGTATTTTTAACCGGTGCCTGTGGTCTCAGAAAGAGGTGAGGTGGTGAAGAAAAAATGAAAAAAAAGAGAAAGAAAAAATAGACCAGACTCAGTTTGCTTGCCTGTGAAGCAGACAGAATCTCATTCAATACCTCTATTCTGCAGATACTATTCAAAATACTGTGACTCCGAGTGAGGAAGAAAGATCCCTCAACTGAAAAGATACTTGCAGTAGTAAAATATGTAAACTCTGGCAACAAGTAGGTTAAGAAAGAAAGAAACCCTGAAAGCTGAAAGGAATGATCCTGCCCACCCCAGTCTTTGTTACATAGCTTTACAGATGCTTCTGAGTTCATCATTACCCCACTGACAGTGTGGTACATATATTCTTAGCTATGCTACATATATTCTCCTTTCTGTCATCTCAGGAATGATAATGAAAGGTCAAAACTGTTTCCACCTCTCATGAAATAAGCAATAAATACCCATAAAATGTAATACCTCTTAGACTAATATGATATAAGTGCTTATTTTACACATATATCATCTTCCATCCTCCAGAATGTCTGAACAAAGTAACTTAATTTCAACTTTTGAATATCACTTCTGCAACCTATATAAAGAATTAATGATCTTGGAATTTCACAGATTGCATTGGGTTGGAAGTGACCCTCAGAGATCATCTTGTCCAATCCCCCTGCAGCCAGCAGGTACACATCCAGCTAGATCAGGCTGTCTGAGGCCATATCAAGTCTGATCTTCAATGTCTCCAAGGATGGGGCCTCAACCATATCCCTGTCCAACCTGTTCCAACATTTTACCACTTTCATTCTAAACAACTTCTTCCTTATGTCCAATCTAAATCTACTGCATGGGTTTCAAACCATTGCCCCTCACCCTGTTTCTGTGTGCTCTTCTAAATAGTCCTTCCCAAGCTTTCCTGTAAGTCCCCTTAAGATATTACAATGTAGTTATAAGGTCACTCTGGAGTTCTCCAAGCTGAACAACTCAGCCTGTTCTGGGTGCTTCAGCCATCTTTGTGGCCCTCCTCTGGATATGCTCCATCTGGTCTGCTTCTCTTGTGTTGGGGGTCTCATAGTTGGACACAGTACTCCAAGTGAGGTCTCACCAGAGAAAAGTGGCAGAATTCCCTCTTTCCATCTCTGGCCACACTGCTTTTGATGCAGCCCAGGATGCCATTGGCCTTCTGGGCTACAAGCTCACACTGTTGGCTGATGTCCAGCTTCTCATTCAGCAGCATGCCCAAGTCCTTTACTGCAGAGCTGATCTCAATTTTATCCTCTCCCAGCCTGTATCAGTATCCTGAACTGCCCCAACCTAGTTGCGGGACTTTACACTCATGAGATTCTCCTCAGCCCATGTCTCCAGCCTGTCCCTGTCCCTCTGGGTGGCACCCCACCCTTCAGACTTTTCAACCACACCACTCAACTTGGCATCATCTGCAAATCTGCTGAGGGTGCAGCACCTGATCTTTATGTCAGTATCACTTATGCAACTGTTCTAACTGGAGTTTCCTGTACTTCTGTATTTATGCTTCTGGTAATTTGTTAGCTTGTGCATTAATATAACATAAACCTACTTAAGTATTTCTCACTAATGAGAGCGCATAACTAGAGGAACTCGAAATACTCAAAGAGCTTTCTACTTTTGGGTTTTCCAGTCTGTTTAAATTTCCTCTGCATTTAAAGGAGATGTTGTGAGATGTCAGATATTGTCAGAAGAAATACAACTTTGAAGTTTCACATTTTATGATATTGTTGCATATCTGGAAGCTGGCCATTGTGATGCCCACCCACAAGAATGGCCAGAAGAAGGAACCGAGAAATTACAGACCTGTCAGTCTGATCTCAGTGCCAGGCAAGGTCACAGAACAGGTCATCTCGAGTGCCATCACAAAGCACCTACAGTATGGCCAAAGGATCAGGCCCAGCCAGCATGGGTTTAGGAAGGGCAGGTCCTGCCTGACCAACCTGATCTTTTACGATCAGGTTAACAGCCTGGTGAATGTGGGGCAGGCTGTAGATGTAGTCTACCTGGACTTCAGCAAAGCCTTTGCCACTGTCTGTCACAACAAGCTCCTGGCAGCGCTGGCAGCTCGTGGCTTGGACAAATTCACTCTGATATGGGTCAAGAACTGGCTGGAGGGATGGACCCAGAGAGTGGTGGTGAATGGTGCCACATCCCGTCACTAGTGGTGTTCTCCAAGGATCAGTGCTGGGCCCAGTCCTGTTCAATATCTTTATTCATGATCTGGATGAGGGGCTTGAGTCCAGCATCAGTAAGTTTGCAGATGACACCAAGCTAGGAGCAGGTGTTGATCTGTTGGAAGGTAGGAGAGCCTTGCAGATGGACCTTGCCAGGTTGGATGGGTGGGCAGAGGCCAATGGGATGAGATTTAACAAGACCAAGTGCAGGGTTCTGCACTTTGGCCACAACAACCCCAAACAGCGCTACAGGCTGGGGACAGAGTGGCTGGAGAGCNGTTGTAGCCAGGTGGGGGTTGGTCTCTTCTCCCAGGCAAGCAGCAATAGTACAAGGGGACACAGTCTCAAGTTGTGCTGGGGGAGGTATAGACAAGATATTAGGAGGAAGTTCTTCACAGAGACAGTGATTGGCATTGGATGGAATGGGCTGCCCAGGGAGGTGGTGGAGTCGCTGTCCCTGGAGGTGTTCAAAAAAAGACTAGATAAGGCACTTAGTGCCATGGTCTCATTGATTGGCTAGGGCTGGGTGATAGGTTGGACTGGATGACCTTGGAGGTCTCTTCCAACCTGGTTGAATCTGTGATTCTATGTTCTCAAAACTCCCCAATGATTTTCACAGAGCAGCTGTAAGAAAAAGAAGAAAAAGAGTTGACAACCTGTAGAAAAAGTTGACCTATTGTTTTGTTGTTATAACTAAAATGTAGCTCTGTAAGGACTACATTTGAATGCCAAGCTTCATCAGCTCAAATATATGTCCTTACAGTAACATTTTTGCTTTCAGATCATGAATTTAATCTATACTTCTTAGATCACTATAGCATTCACAAGCTATTAGTATGATTCTCTTCATTATGATTCTATGATCTGAACACCTGTGTGGTAAATAAGCACAAGCGGAATATTTTCTATGAGAAGATGCTTCAATAGGCAAGTTACTATTTTATTCTTTCTGAACTGTTTACTTAAAACATCAAGTAGCTATGCTCACTTGTGCTATGACATGGTCTAGACATGCTGGACATGGTCTAGTTGACTGGATGAGGCTGGGCTATAGGTTGGTCTGGATGAACTTGGAGGTCTCTTCCAACCTGGTTGATTCTATGATTCTAGGTAAGTTCATGCCCTCCTAAAAGTTTTAATACAGAAAGCAAGCTTTTCTTACCTTAAAAGTGCAGTGGTTAGTAAAAGGAGCATTGTATGCATAACCCCATCAAGTACTATTCTATCAAACAGTCGAAGCTCTAAAAGGAATTAAAGAAAAAAAAAGTTTATTAACAAAGAGCTAACATAGTAACCAAAGGGCTTGAGATCTCACAAATCTTCTGTTCCCAGTGAGGATCCCATGAGGTATGACAGAAAGGCAGGAGGCTAGAAATAGTGATCACATATGATTTAGAAGGAAAACTCCAAGATTTGAATAGCTTAAAGTATTAAGAGAATTGGAAGGTAGATTTAGAAGACATACTTACAATACATTAAATACATCTTCAAGTAGGAAGGGCACTCTGTGTCTGGACAGTAATATTGGGAGGCAGAAGGGAGAATGAATCAAGTGACTACAGACCAATTACCAATTACCTCATTAACATGCAAAATTTAGAGTACATTTTAAGAGGTAATAACTAGAAGCTCACAAGGTTAGAAAAATGTAGAAAACAGCATGAATTTACCAATAATATGATCTCAGTCTGATATTTATTGTTCACAGTGATTTTCTAAGCAAATGAGACATGATCCAGCCTCTTTGTGGAATTCATTAATGCCTCCATGGATATTTAACGAAGAATCAAAATAAGAAGTATGCTGGCAAAAAACAAAACTCTGCTTTGTTCTGTAGTGGTAAATAGTGCAATGAATATTGGCCTGGGAGAAGGGTAATAATCTTGCTCTTTGAGTTGGTTTTGGATGGATTTCACTATAAACACAACTGTTATTTGCTCATAGGTCGAATTAATTTCACACACACACACACACAAAAGTATCTTTTGCACAGTCAACAACAGCAAGGTAACATAGATGCTGCCTACAAATTACTGATGCATTCTCCTAAGCTGGGAGAAAAATAGCAGATTACAGGATCACAGGATATTACGGGTTGGAAGGAGCCTCTTCAAGTCCAGTCCCTCTGCCAGAGCAGGACCATGGAACCCAGGTCATACAGGAATGCATCCAGACAGGGCTTGAAAGGCTCCAGAGAAGGACATTCCACAACCTCTCTGGGCAGACTGTTCCAGTGTTCTGTCACCCTTACAGTAAAGAAGTTCTTCCTCATGGTGAGGTGGAACTCCCTGTGCTGTAGTTTCCATCCATTGCCCCTTGTCCTGTCCCAGGGCACAAGTGAGCGGAGGCTGTCCCTCCCTTTTTGACACCCGCCCCTCAGATATTTATAGATATTGATTAGATTCCCTCTCAGTCTCCTCCTCAGACTAAACAGCTCCAGGTCTCTCAGCCTTTCCTCATCAGGCAGTGCTCCAGTCCATTAATTACCCTTGTAGCTCTTTGTTGGGCTCTCTCGAGTAGATTCTTGTCCCTCTTGAACTGGGGAGCCCAGAACTGGATGCAATATTCCAGGATTAGTAGTGGACCGAATAGTATCTGGCAGAACAGTTAAAAGTTAGTTAGAAATTAGAAGCTATAGTTGCAAAAAAAGCCATATTTTAAATATGCCTTCAATGCAGTGACATTCCTGAAATTCATGGAAAATTCTGTATGTTGTTTACCATCCCAGTTAGAAAGGAAATAACTCAAGATGTGTCTAAGGAAACAATATCCAGTGGTTAGAATAATTTGCAGTAGCCTATTACTCAAATGAAAGAAAAAATAGCATCACATCAGAGATCTTTGGATTATCTGAGAAATTCTTAATTCTTTGAAAAATCCAGTTTAAGAATCCAGCACATGATTTGTACTAAGGAGTAACTCCCATTGGAGTCTGCACTTAGTTTTTTGAGTTAACTACTTAGGAATTTGAGTTAAGTGCTTAGGAATTACTGCCATATTAAAGGCCTGGTTAATGATTTGTAATGAAAGCCAACTCAAACAATCTAGATGCATTTCATGTAGATTAGATTGAGTAAATTTAATTGTAAAAAGAATAAGTAAGAAAAGGAAAAAAAAACAACCCTCTTTTCTCTTATGAAATTCCCCACAACACTTTATGGGGCCATCATCAGAGCTCCTGACCAGCAACTCAGCAACAACTTAGAATGAACTTCTGGATTTAATGGAATCAAAATTGGAGATTAAGCATATTTTTGGAGGTCAGAGTTATTTCTTTTTTCTTCACAGAATATCGTGGGTTGGGTTAACATTTGCTAGCTGGTGTCATTATGTTAGGTTAGTGCTATGAAAATGTCTCCCTTTAGAATGATTTCCAAGTAGGATGGGTGCAATATTAGTGCAGCATGAAGACTCCTCACAATTCATTTTTATGCTGAAATGAGTTTTATAACAGATGAGTGTCTTAGAGACAGATGAGAGTCCTAGAGACAGATGAGAATTACAGAAAATAGCTCTTTTTTGGTCTTTGTTTTTTTGATTGACATTTAAAAAACCCTCTCAACCATATTTGATAAGTTAATGTAGTGACATACTGTACTCTTAAGCTGTACTGACACCCTTTTGGGTTCTTGGTCTGGTTGGTATCAGTGCCTGATGTGGAAAGTTTTTGAAGTTTTACCAGATAGGAAATCGATCAGAGAGCAATGGAAAACTAGAATCATGGTCTGTATCACAGTGCCTAGACTTGAATAAAAGTCAGCTCATACTCTGAAAAGACATTGTCACGGAAGGAGTATTCTGCCACCTACGCCGATTGTGGTGGAGGAGAGAAATTAATTGGTGCGAGGCGATATTTATAAAAATATATATTTATTAACTTCAATATTCTGAACTCTCTCCACCCCCAACTACTGTATTTATTATTAAAAGGATCTTACACAGTCATGAAGACATTCTAGGATTAATATCCAACCTTAACTTATTAATAACTAGCAAACATTCAAACTATAAACAGAGAGAGAGGATTTTCCCTGCGGCTTAATGCCGCTTGGGGTCGGTACGTTGCTTGCCCAGCAGGGTGGGCTGAAAGCTCTTTCTGCTCTATGGCAGGAGGCAATAGATATTACAGAGGCATTAAAGCATTTACTCACATATCTGATTATTTATCAATCACCCTCCAGGGCTACGTCACAGCCTATTACTAGTGTCCAAACTCCAGGGGAGTTTTGCCTGTGGAATTTGAGGCTGGAATCCTCCCAGCTTTAGGGGAAAGGAGAATCTTCCTGGTTTCTGGGGAAATGACAGTCTCTGACCTTATTCTCCTGGCGAGGGATGCAATCTCTGCCCTTGTCTCCTGGCTTCTTCTGAACGCTCTGTCCAGGGATTCTTAGGCAGGACTTCAGGTGCAGAAGGAATACGATGCCGTGCAGTCTGAGCACGGTCTCATGCTGGCTAGCAGGCCGATCGCGTGCAGACCAGTGGGCCTGCTCCGGGTAACTCTGGTGGCATTGGCGCTTACCAGGCAATAATAATGCAGCGGGCATGCGATCGTGTACACGGCTGCACGGGAGTCTGAGCTCCGTAGGTAAAGGCAGGCAATACAGAATCAAATCCTGGTAACTCACCACAGTGGCGTGCAGGTGTGCACAGATGGCTAGGAGACTGAGCTCTGTAATAACAGCAAAGCAAACAGGCATAAGCAGTGCTGGTGAGTCTAAGAGTCTAAGCCTCATAATGAGCAAACAAGGGAGCCTGAGCAATGGAGCCTGAACACGAGCGTGATCCTGAGCAAGTGAGCGAGTGAACATGAGCACGTTGGTTACCTGTGTGTCTCTATTTTTCAAATGTGGCTGAGGTTAATGGCCCTTTGGACACTAGAATGACCAATCAGGTTTTGACAGTCAGCCAAACAATACCATAATAGGCAAAAGCCACAGGCCTGGGCTTTCTAAATATGGTAAACACACAGGCCTAGCACCCGAAAAGCATGAGCTGGGCACATGGGCTTACACAAACATGTTTACACCCACATTATACAACCTGGACCCTGGGCAGGCCAGACTTTATGGCACCAGGCCTATTGTGCCCCTTTTACCCATTTAATGTGTTTACCTCTGGTTTGGGCAGAAAAACATGTCCAGGCAAGGCATAAACAAGCCCATTTTCAGGCCTTCGAGCCCTCCACAACAGACATGCATTAAAAATCTGCAATACTGAGAAAACATCCTACGTATTTTGAAGACTATTTAGAGGAAGTAAAATAGACAACATAGAAGAATGAGTTTACTACAATGAGAAATGTCAAAATGTATATTAAAGTGAATTTTCCTATTGTAAAGTGAACATAGTTTTGAAAGTGAGACCATTTTGCACATACATTAACTAGCATGTGTACACCATGTGTATATAAGGATAATCATAGAACCATATGTGGTGGTTTGGGTGTTCCCCCCCCCACCCCCTCCTTTAGAAATCACCCAGACTAGACTCAGCTGGATCTGGAAATATGAATGAACCTTATATTTACAGCTAGCACAATTTACAAGCAGATATTTACAGTATATATAGTTATAGACAGAAATATACAAGGTAAAAAGGTAATACAGAAACACAACAACCCTCCCAGAAACCTGAGTCCCCAGGGGGACTCTCAACCACCCCTTTCACCTTCCCCCTACCCCTCTCAACCTTACCCCAGTCCCAAGGAAGCATTGGAGGTTCGGCCAGGGGGGTTAGGAAGCAAAGTTGGATTAGCCAAAGCAAAAAAATGGAGGATGAGGCTAGACAGTGAGATGGAGTTCAGCCAGCAGCCCAGAGCTCCCCAGCAGGCGAAGCGAAGAGCAAAAGTGACTTTATCTGTGTTTTGCTTTCCCTTTTTTACACATCTCAGCAAGACTATGAGTGAAATAGACATCACCATTGTTTTCATTTCAGAGCCTATGATCTAGTCCTTCTCACCAAAACATTCTAGCTAGCTTCAAACTGGCACACCATAGAATGACAGAATTACTGAATGATCCGGGTTGGTCATCTAGTTCAAAGCCCTCTACAGCAAGCAGAATGGTAATTTATGTACAATAAGAAATATAGTAATTTATATACACTTCAATATTTGCCAGAAACTGAAAACACATATATAGACAATCTTGACAGGCATGCAAATTCAGTATCTCCTTTCAGAAGAGAAGGGTTCAGATCATATATCAGCTATGCATTTAAACACAGTTTTTTTTCATTCAAAAATTGATCAAATATATTTGCCACAAAGCGACAAGCTTCTGCAATGCTTTTGTTAGCTGTGTGAAGACAGGTGTATAAAGGAAGTCAAGGTAAACTTGAAAAGGAGAGTCAATTTCAACATTAAATTTGCTTTCTGGTGGGAATGAGGGTAGCACAATAAGTTCATATCTGGCCAGTTATGATGCAGCTCTGTTTCTTATGTAGATTTGCAGAAACATTGTGAGGATCAGTAACAAAAGGAACAGCTCAATCAGTTATTAATTTAACAGTACACTATAAGGATGAGAATGTTACCCAGAGAGGCATGGACAGGCTGGAGAGGTGGGGTGAGGAGAATCTCATGAGGTTGAATAAGGCAAAGTGTAAGGTCCTGCAACTAGGTTGAGACAATCCTAGATATCAATATAGGCTGGGAGGTGATAAAATTGGCCGCAGCCCTGAAGAAGACGACTCGGGGGTGCTGGTGGATGAAAAGCTATACATGAGTCAACAATGTGTGAGCTTGCAACTCAGAAGTTCAATGGCATCCTGGTCTGCATCAAAAACAGTGTGGTCAGAGACAGAGAGAGGGGATTCTGCTGCTCTAATATGGTAAGACCTTACCTGGAGTACTGCATCCAGCTCTGGAGCCCTCAGCACAGCAAGGACATGGACCAGATGGAGCAGACCCGGAGGAGGACCTCAAAAATGATCAGGGGACTGGAACACCTCTGCCACAAGGACAGGCTGAGTGAGCCAGGGTTGTTCAGTCTGAAGAAGAAAAGGCTCTGGACAGGCCCAATAGCACCCTTCTAGTAGCTGTATGGGGCCTACTACAAAGCAGCTGTTTGGAAAGGCCTGCAGTGACAGGACAAGGGGGAATGGTTTGAAATCAGAGAAGAGCAGATTTAAACTGGATGTTAGGATCAAGTTCTTTACCACAAGGAATACTGGCCCAGGTTGTTCGGGGAGGTAGTTGAGGCCCCATCCCTGGAGATATTCAAGGTCAGGCTCAACAAGATTCTGAGCAGCCTGATCTAGTGAAGGATGTCCCTGCTGACTGCTGGGGGTTGAACGAGGTGACTTTTAGAGGTCCCTTCCAACCCAAACTGTTCTATTCCAGCTAGTCTCGAACTAGCACAGATTCTATGATTAGAAAGGGCTATTTAAATGCCTTGAAAGAGAAAAC
Source organism: Tricholaema leucomelas (assembly GCA_013400475.1). Lineage (NCBI taxonomy): Eukaryota > Metazoa > Chordata > Aves > Piciformes > Lybiidae > Tricholaema lacrymosa > Tricholaema leucomelas. The sequence goes on from WAAF01008176.1 coordinate 711,165, forward strand.
AATGCCTCCCAACCCTCCTGTTAACCTATTTGCCTTTAGAGATTGTTAGTTGAACTTCATAGGTCACTCAGAAGGTTTACACTAAAGAATAAACAATAGAAATTCATTTATATACCTCTTTTCTTTTTTTTTGCCTCCTACAAAGTTTGCACAAAGTCTATCTATTAATGAAGAGTCCTATAGATTAAATAGAACTGATTTAGGATTGTCAACTCAGTCTCAGAGGTCTGTCACAAGTATGATCATAGAATCAACCACATTGGAAGGAGACCTCCAAGATCATCCAGTCCAACCTATCACCCAGCCCTATCCAGTCATCTAGACCATGGCACCAAGTGCCTCATCCAGTCTTTTCTTGAACACCTCCAGGGGCAGTGACTCCACCACCTCCCTGGGCAGCCCATTCCAATGGCAAATCACTCTCTCTGCGAAGAACTTCTCCTAACATCCAGCCTATACTTCCCCCGGCACAACTTGAGACTGTGTCCCCTTGTCCTATTGCTGGTTGCCTGGGAGAAGAGACCAACCCCCACCTGGCTACAACCTCCCTTCAGGTAGTTGTAGACAGCAATGAGGTCTGCCCTCAGCCTCCTCTTCTCCAGGCTAAACAATCCCAGCTCCCTCAGCCTCTCCCCATGGGGTTTGTGTTCCAGACCCCTCACCAGCTTTGTTGCCCTTCTCTGGACACGTTCCAGCACCTCAACATCTCTCTTGAATTGAGGAGCCCAGAACTGGACACAGTACTCAAGGTGTGGCCTGACCAGTGTTGAGTACAGGGAAGAATAACCTCCTTTGTCCTACTGGCCACACACTGGCCTGATACAGGCCAGGATGCCATTGGCTCTCCTGGCCACCTGGGCACGCTGCTGGCTCATGTAATGTAAAGAAATGTAAAGAAAATGGTTCAAGGGAGCCTACAGGAAGGCTGGGGAGGGACTATTTACACGGTCTAGTAATGTTAGGATGAGGGGGAATGGGTTTAAGCTGGAAGAGGGGAGATTCAGGCTGGATATTAGGAGGAAGTTCTTTGCAGTGAGGGTGGTAAGACACTGGAACGGGTTGCCCAGGGAGGTTGTGGATGCTTCCTCCCTGGAGGTGTTTAAGGCCAGGCTGGATGAGGCCTTGAGCAGCCTGCTCTAGTGGGAGGTGTCCCTGCCTATGGCAGGGGGTTGGAGCTGGATGATCCTTGAGGTCCCTTCCAACCTAAACCATTCTATGATTCTATGAAATATAGCTAAGGAGCTACGTTTTAGTAAGTATCAATAAAGTAAATACCAATATTAAAGTAAATATCAATGACTGATATTTACTTTAAACAAAATGTTTTCTCTTTCAACAGACCTAGACTAAGGTTCAGGCTGTTTTCCACAGAGGCTAAATCCAAAGGAAATATTGAAGCCTCTGCAAATGAAGACCACAGATTTTGTAGCTGTTAATATCAAATGACTGCAGGAGATGATGTGAATAGTAAAAAAAAACCCCAAACCCCACAAACAAACAAGAAGCAAAACCCCACCATATTTACATGGTCAACAGATTAGTCTATGCTGCATTATTGCTTAGCATACATTAAAATATTTCAGACACACACACTTATATATATATTCAATTTCCTTTATTTTGATATAAAAATCTTAATCAGAACATCACACATGCACACACCAAATTAGAATAAAATAGATGAGAAATGTACTCTAAATCCTGTCATTTTCATAAATACTGAAGGGTAATTTATCCCTTGAGCTAGTTTAGATGAAAGTTGAGTGCCTTTTGGCAGACAGGAAGTTCTAAGCAACACTGATTTCTGCTAGTGCAAAATTAGAGTAAATACAGGGAAAATGTAGCCAAGAATCCAGCCTCCAGAATATTTCTTGCATTCAACCGCATCACATAATATCAGAAAATGAGAAAATATACCTGATCCTTGTTAATATACTTCTGACAGGTAGGACAGTATCACCTTCTTGACTAATACTGCTTCAAAACAACCTTCCGGGAAGGCCATTAGTACCAGTCATTACACTGAGTGCAAAAAAGGCCCTTGTATGTCTCTTCCAAATCCATTTTTCTTTAACATCCATTCATGCCTCCTCTGATCTTTTGTGCTATAGCTGAGAAAATAACCTAGAGGGGGTATTATCTTTCCTATTATGATTGCTACAGTATTATTGTGGTCTCTCTTATTTTCTTCCTTTTGCCATGGAAAAACAAATTTTTTGATCCATCTTAGAACTTGTTCTTTCATTTTCTTTTCTTCTTACCATGCAAGACCAATATATTATTATCAATATTATTTTATTTGTTTTATATGTCTTAGGTTCATGTCTTTGGTTGAGAATGAACATCAAGGTAATTCAAATACTAATTTCAATCCAGGCTATCACATATTTTATTCTTTTTTTCATTGTAATATATCTGTAGCTTAGTCAAGGTCCTGATGTTTCACTGCTGTCCTCTCCTGGAAATGTGATGCATTTGGGGAAAGAAGGGCTGGGGGCAGTAGCAAGCAATACAAGTGGATACTGAAAGGCTTATTTTGTTTTTAATCCATTAGTATCACCTCTTTCCCTGCCTATATTTAAATTCTAACATGTAGAATAAACTAAAATAGTCTCTTTGGCCCAGTTCAGAATTGGTTCTTATATTGTAAAAGCCTGCAAACCACAAGCTGCACATGAAGACTTGGCTGAAGCATTTCATCCTCTGGTGGCTGGTATCAGAACTGTGAGTTTAAATAATAGGATATTTTCACCAGGCTGTCTTCTGGGAGATTTCACTTAGCTCAAGATTGTCATCAGACTATTTATTTTTATTGGCAAATACTATAATTTAGTTTGTTGGTGTTTTGTTTGGGTTTTTTTTGTGTGTGGCATATTAAGCACCCAGTCTCCTTTACTGTGCTGACAAGCACTGAAATGGGCTGAATATATTTGAGAAACCTTTAGTAGACTTTCACAGACAGACTTACCTGGAGATCAGTCAGATCTGAAACCACTATTTCCCAAATCCCCTTAGCCCTACTAGGACCCCTGTGTACTTCCAGAACATGCCATCCCAGGCTGAGAAGACACCTCAGCAAAATCAGTACATTCAGGTCTGCTTTTATACAACGCTTCTATAGTGTAGTTGATATCTTCCTCACTAGAGAGTGCCAAAGCCTGCCTCATCTGTTGGAATTAGGATATTTTGTAAAAGGTCACTCTCCCTTAAACAAGATGTTATATTATTTTTATTTAATTTGACTTTTGCTCTACCCTTCCTTTGAAAGTCATCTAAATCTTTAACTCAGTATTGAGAAATACAGCAACTGGTTATGTTAGATGTAGAACTAGACCTCAGAATGTTTCTTGTCATTATTTTTTCTTTGCTCTCAACATTCTCCACAGGAGAAGTGTGCCAAGTTCAATTAAACCTTTATAAGAAGAAAACTGCTGAGAAAGTAGTCAAGATTAATTAATACAAATGAGATATAGCAGAAGCTATCCTTTCAACACCATACAGTGAAAAGCCATTGATCAAGCCTTTGCAGCCAATTTTCTTCACTTGTAGGAAAGGCTTGCGGAGTGTGACTGTTGCTTAGATGACCCACTTGTCTAAATCCTTGCTTATCTCTGTCATGCATGCATTTCATACTGAAAGACAGAAACCATCAATGTTTAAAGGGATTTACTCAATGTAACAGAGTTGTATGCACATTTATGTTTATGTTACATATATGTATCCCAGGAAGTGTTACTGAATCATAGAATGGTTTAGGTTGGAAGGGACCTCAAAGGTCATCTAGTTCCAACACCCCACCACAGTCAACGATACCTCCCACTAGAACATATCACTCAAGGTCTCATCCAAACTAGCCTTGAACACCTCCAGGGAGGGAGCATCCACAACGTCCCTGGGCAACCTGTTCTAGTGTCTCACCACCCTCACTGTAAAGACCATCTTCCTAACATCTAGTTTGAATCTCCCCTCTTCCAGTTTAAACCCATTACTCCTCGTTCTGTCATTACAAAACCTTGTAAATAGTAGTCCCTCCCCAGCCTTCTTGTAGGCCCCCTTCAGATACTGGAAGACCACTACAAGGTCTCCTTAGAGCCTTCTCTTTCTTTTCTCTAGGCTGCAGAGCCCCAGCTCTCGTAGCCTGTCCTCACGGGAGATGTGCTTCAGTCTTCTGACCATCTTTGTGGCCCTCCTCTGGACTCGCTCTGACATTTCAATGTCCTCTCTTTACTGAGAGACAGATAAACCTCACAGACTTTTAAAACTCATGACCCTGGTGCAATTATAATAGAAAAGAGAGATGTGAGTTTTCATATTTTCTGACATTGAGATGCAAAGCTGTTGAGAAAGCAGATCTTCCTTACTGCTTTAAAATAAGATAAACTACTTTAAAACTTCTACCTTTGCATCACAGTTTCTACTACCATCCTTGATAGTTTGTGACAGCTTGAAGACATTGACTCTAAAACTGTCTAAGCCTGAAATAAATAAATAAATTCTCTTACTAGTGATACATTCTGCTTAATATTGTCACTATCAATGAATGGCCTTTAAATTTGGTAGCTTTTCTTACACCCTTATAAGATAATTGCACTTGGGTCACAACAACCCCATGCAGTACTAGAAGCTGGGGGAAGTGTGGCTGGAGACCTGCCTGGCAGAAGGGGATCTGGTGGTTATAATAGACAGGCAGCTAAATATAAGTGAGCAGTGTGCCCAGGTGGCCAAGAAGGCCAATGGGCTTATATTTAAAATTCTGTGGCCAGCAAGATTTGGAAGGTGATTGTCCCCTTGTACTTGGGTTTGGTGAGGCCATACCTCAAGTGTTGTGTTCAGTGTTAGGCACTGCAATACAAGAGGGATGTGAAGGGTCTGGAGCAGGTCCAAAGAAGGGCAATGAAGCTGGGGAAGAGCCTGGAGAGTAAAACTTATGAGGAGCAACTGAGGGAGCTGGGGATGGCTAGTTTGAGGAGGAGGAGGCTGAGGAGAGATCTCATTGCTGTCTACAACTACCTGGTGGAACGTTGTGGACAGGCTTCTCTCTCTCTTCACACAGGTAATTGGAGACTGAACAAGGGAGAATGGCCTCAGGCTGAGACTGGATAGGTTTAGACTGGACATTAGGAAAAAGGTTTTCATGGAGAAAGTGGTCAGGCACTGGAATGAGCTGCCCAGGGAGGTGGTTGAGTCACCAACCCTGGATGTGTTTAAGGGTCTTTTGGATGTGGTGCTTGGGGATATGGTTTAAGGTGAAACTTTTAGAATAGAGTGTTTCTGTGATTCTGTGAAAAGCAAGTACAGCTTTAGGTTCTACTATTGTCCTAAACTTCTTCCTCTCTTCATATGTGTATTTTTCCATCTGCCTCCTAACTTCCCAAATTAAAGTTTTTCTCCAAGTGTTGTAAAGGGAAGAGAATTGATATTAGAAGTAATGAGAAATATTTAATAGAATTTTGTGCAGCCATATCTAAAGCAATAAAACAAACGAACTCTAGAAGGAAAACAAAGATAATATCTAATAAAAAAATATTCCCCATTTAACCTTAGAAAGGAAATGAACAAATGTCTCGTGTCCTACCTTATGTGTTTAATGCTAGCTTATCAGTTTCAGTACAGATACAAACTAATAGTTTGATAAGCAGCACTCAAATTATTTCGCTATCACAGCCAACTTTTGCTGAACTTGAAAGAGAACAACAACAAAATCTTATTGTGCTGGATTTTTTTTCAGCAAAAGAGTTGAAACATCATTAAAACAAAGAGCAAATAGTAGCATTTTACAGAACCTGCGTGTTTTCCTTGCATGCAAACACATACCTGCTTATAAAGATTATACTCTGGAAGATAAGGGGAAAATAGAATTAGCTGACATTTTAGTGCTTCAGTAGTAGAAACTTGCAACATATAGCGTCAGTAAGTATAACACAACTTTGTCAGCAACAGTAGATACAATTTAAAGGACAAGAGTGCCCTAGAAACAGCAGAGAAGCAGGTCAGAGAAACAAGAAGTGGTGACACAGAAGCATGATTCCCGTTGTGTATTTCTGACATTTTGTAACAGACAAAACTGTGTAACCTCTCCCTAGTGTGAGGGTTTGGAAAAGGAAAATAACTGACAGTAGCTCCTACTCACCATCCAGATCTAGGTACCATACTGCCGTGCATGATGGCTCTGTCTAGGGTAAAAATGCCACTTAAATTGCAGCATGGGGGGAACTTAAACACTTAATGTAAACAGCCATCCTTTCTCTTCTCTGCCTTATCATCTTTCCCCAAGTGTGTTTAAGTGGTTACCAAGGATTTGGTATAGATGCTGTGGGAAGCTGTTTTAAGATCAGCATCATATTTTCTTACCCCATTGCATTTCCAGAGGCTTATACTAATATTTAATATGGGAATGTTAACAAAGGACACAGCAGAACTAAAAGGATGGGCAAAAGACAGGTTCAAATTTCTCTTTCTGCTTGTTTTAAGAAAAAGCATCCTTGACATCAGCAAGCAAAGCCCACAAAACAAAATCACAAGACACTGCAAGCAAAGAAAGCTCCAGTACTGTAAACTTGTACTCAGCCATTTTTAGTGCCTGTGAAATGATACTTTAATTATGTTCTCCCCAGGAATCAGCACTTCTCAGCCTTTTTTAAATTTTTTTTTTCCACATTAGCCTCTAAAGCAAACAGCCTTGAAACTTAGGGTTTTATCCTGAACAGAATCAGGCATGGCCTCATGATCACCTGATATCTGGCTCTTGATTAGCTACACATTGGTTTTAATTATCCACCTGCTTTCAATTAAGTACCAGGAAATCCATCCTATTAACAGTACAAGCTAATCACCCTTGCACATAAACAGAAGCCCTTTTTTTTTTTTTTTTTTCCCTCAGGGTGCATCTGAAGGATAAAAATAGTTTAACCATGTTTTTTTCATTTCTTTTTAAGCTTACAGCCTTCTTGCCACCAGTGGTAACAGAGCACCTGTTTTAAAACCTATACATAAATCAGTATTATCAAAGAATCACATAATCACAGAAAGATTCTGGTTGGGAAAAAAAACCCTCAGGATCACCAAGCCCAGCTGATATCCCTACTCTACAAGGTTCACAGTAAACCATATCCCCAAGCATTACATCCAAATGACTTTTAAACACATCCAGGGTCAGTGACTCAACCACCTCCGTGGGCAGCCCATTCCAATGCCAGACCACTCTTGCTGGGAAAAAATATTTCCTAATGTCCAGCCTAATGCAATAATGTATGCAATGTAACTATGCATTACCAAAAGAGTCACTTATTGTGAGGGTACATTAAAAGAAACTGGGTAAAGAATCACTTCTGAATTCATTTTGAAAACAATATGATGTCATAGCTTTAAAATCAAAATCTTGACCCTGCCCTTCCCTAAGATAAGGATGCCTTTGTTCCACACACTGCTTTGAAAACATGCAGTGACCACGAGATCAGCTGGATGAGAAGCCCTAATATTCTCCAGATGTGTAAAATGATGATGCACGTCTGCGCAATGCATTTCAGAACCTAGAAACAAAGAAAGTATTATAGAATGCTTTTAAAAATCATATAGAAGCAAAACATTCACTGGATTGTTTTCTGTGGCTCACAGTTTAGTGCTCTCACTAAATTCTGTGCTGTGGATGGATTTAATGCCATCACTATTTCCCTTACATATCTTGAAACATTGTGTGGGAAAGTGCAGAAGATTTAAAACAACAAAGAAGAAATGAAGAAAATTAAAAGTAGCATCATACAGACGAGTGTGGCATTAATAAAAATTAGAACTGAAACACTGAAGCTTTTTTTTTTTCCTAATGCATTATGCATTTTGCAGTTCTAATAAGCTGTATGGCTACTTTAATTCAATTTTAATTTTCTGTTTAAAAAAGAAAGAAAGAAAGAAAGCCCAGCACTAAAAAATCAAACACTGTGCAGTACAAGAACGCTGAGCAGTGGAAAAGATGTTGAGGTTTTCACTATAATCCTGGTCAACATGCAAATTTCTAGCAGATTGTATGTAAAATAGTCACTGAGACTCCTCTGAAACCATGTTTGGGATTTTATCTCTTCTGGAAAATAACTTCAGAGGTAAAAGATACATGCTATTAATTTTCTACGTTCTGAGAATGTTTACAGGACAGAGGAGAAGATGACGTATAGTGGGGAGGTATTATACCTGATGGTTCTTATATACCGGATATAAGAAAGCCTGCCATAAGATCTAATTATCAAGAATTGCCTTTTCTGCCCCAAAGCAATCATTTTGATGACAGCCTTCTATGCACTGTAAAACAAAATGGGAAGCCTGTGCTATATAAACTGGCTCAGCGCCTCCTTTTACTTCCTCTGATATCAGGCTCCCCATCTCATTTATTTTCCACACATTAATGGTAGCAGTCACCTTGAGCTGGTGATGCAGAGTAATTTTCACAGAAACCTTGATCAGAAACCATAAATCAGCTTGATGTGCTTTTATGGTCTAATAACATTCTGCCTGCTCCTACAGGCCCTTATGTAAAACTGCATTGCGGAGAATCCCTTCGATGGGTTTTTCTTTCTCTTTTTTTTTCCTTTCCTTCCTCCCCCCCATGCTTTCCTGTATCTGTTAGACATAAAAATACTTGCAAAGTAACAAGATTAAGGTGCTTTGTTAATACCTGTAGCTGTGAAAACATTCAGTGTCATCTTGTAAACATGAAAACATTCAAACTGAAATTTTCTCTGTATATTTGTGTGTTTAGTTGTTGCTTCCTATATTGGGTCAGAGAAACTAAATACTCTCGGTCTGCTCTTCCAGACGCAGTGCATCAACAGGCAGAGCACACTGAAGCTGAATGCTTTGTCTAGATTAGAAAACACTAACCTGTATAGCTGTATCAGCAAATCCACCCAGCACAGGAGCCTCCTTCTGAAGGTGAATCTTGGCTGCAAGATTCCATCCTCACTTGTAGATATATTAAAGTTTTAGGGTTTTTTCCCTAAGTCGTGAGCTTAGCAAAGAGGAGTTGATTTGTTAAGATTGCAGTTTTCTTCTCATGCAAACCAGAATTACTACTTGCTGTTGGCAGTGCTTTCCTGTTTGATATTCTCAGATCACATAAATCATAAGGTTTTATTGTATACCTGAGAGGTTGTTATTTTTTCAGCACCTCGTTTGAGCATGTGTAGCCTGATTCGAAGAAAGGCTTAGCATTCCCACCGTCTCAAACAGGGTTTTCAACATCTGTGTGTTTTTCAGATTAATTTGTTGTTGTTTCTATGTTTCTACCTGTAAGGGAGAATAATTCTTCTCCCTAATCTTGCAAACATGATGTGGAAGCACTCACATACACTCACACTCCCAGCAGTAATTCTGATTACTTCTCTGTCACACAGTTTTGTGTTCATGACAGCCGAACGCTCAGACGTGCACAGTTTATACCAGGAATGTGTATATTTATTTACTAAGTGGGTTGGTCACCATTCTTGGTTCCTCATTATGTATTTTTAGACAAGCTTATCTCTTTCTCTATTACAGTCAATAAGGTAATTTTTACTTTTATTAATAATTTCCTACAGATTTTATTAAGCCTCCCCAAGTCAAGAAGCTGATACTTCCAACCTGTGCATGATGAAATGTCCAATGATTCACAGTGTCTTTCATGTTAGGGCTTGCAGATAAATTTTCAGCACTCTGTACAAGATGCCAGCTTGTAAAAGGTAGATTCATCATTTCAGGACCTGGGATATTAGTATCTGAAGAGAAAACAGAGTGTGGGATGGGTATCTTATCATCTTTCTCTGTTACCTCTCACAGTATGAACATGAGTGAGATTGGTTGTCTGTTTGCAGAAGGCTTTTGCAAACTGTCTGATTTGTGAAGAGGATATACAGGGCATCAAGGAAAGAGCAACGAAGGGAAATGAAATAAAGAGATATTCCTTTCAGATTTGCTGATTCATAGCTGTGAATAATGCAGTGACAGCACCAAACCAGACATAAACAATTCATCCTTAGCATTCAGTCACAGGGAATGTTCTTCTCCTATCCAAAACTGTTACAATTTCCTGAAGTAATACTTCTATAATGTTAAAATCAAGAAAGGAATCATCAAATTAAAACGAATGTCAGTTTAAAACTAGAGTAAGAATGGTTACATAATATGATTTTTTTTACTGTAAGCTTTCCCTACTTCAAAGAAAATTGGTACTTTGACGTGTAGTGGATGCTGCCCATCTTATCTTGAAGACCCATCCTGCTTAGTCTGGTAGATGTTTTTGCACACCTGTGTGAAAAATAGGAGTTATCAAAACTGAGGGACATACTTACTCTGTATGAATTCTTTTATTGTGTTTCTAATGATTTTATAGCAGTGATTCTGGGGGGGTTTCTATGATAATTTCTATAATTACATAAGGTTAAATCTCACTTTTCAAATGTCCACTTGTGCTGAATTTTTGTCATAGTCAAAAGTCATTGGGGTGCTGAGAGGCCTTGCTGGTAGACAAAACTAGAATTGAAGAATAATTTATTGATTATACTTAGAATCACATCATCATTAATATTGGAAAAGAACTTTAAGATGATTAAGTTCAACCATAACCTAACTACCGTGACTACTAAAGCATGTCCTGAAACACCACATCTACAGCTTCTTCAACACCTTCAGGAATGGTGACTCCACCACTCTCTGGGTAGGGCAATTAAACCCTAGGACCTGCTTATTTATTGCATCAAAATGTGCTTAGACTGTACAGCAAGCATGTTTTGATAAAACATCTGAGAGGGTGGATGATGTGGCACTAAGGAATTTGGATTGTAAGGTATTTGGGACCCTTGTGATAAAGAAACACAGATGCTGTAGGTATAGCTTGATCTATGGACAAGGTAGCTCCCCAAAGTATTACGGGATATAATTACATGGGCAAAAGATGTGGTTTGAGATAAAAATCTTTTACCTAAAGACAATATCTTTCATATCTGTTACAGATAACTTTTTTTTTCTAAGCCAGGAAAATTGTGATCATGTTTACTATAAGGAGTACTTACCAAGATTTGGGATGTTTTTTGATCTAGTACCAGTGTTTTCAATGCCTCTTGATTTCTGTTTAAGGAAATGTTTATTTTCTATAACTAGCACAGGACTGCCCAGAATGGACCCTGCTAAAGTAGAATTACTAGATTTTATCTGCTTTTTATTGTATCTAATTTGTGGCAGTCCCTGTGAGATTGTGATAGATCGTTGGGGTTTTTTGTTCATTTTATCATCAGCGTAACAGAAAATATGTTATGCCCTGGCAAGTACTGAAATGGGGAGAACTTGTAGAGGATCATGTGTGTGTATTCTACAAATATCACAGAATCACTGAATCACAAAATGTTAGGGGTTGAAAGGGACCTCCAGAGATCATCGAGTCCAATCCCCCTGCCAAGGCAGGATCTCCTAGAACAGTTTACACAGGAATGCATCCAGGTGGGTTTTGAAAATCTCCAGAGAAGGAATCTCCACAACCTCTCTAGGAAGCCAGTTCCAGGGCCCTGTCACTCTCACTGTAAAGAAGTTTCTCGTCATGTTGAAGTGAAACCTTCTATGTTCCAGTTTGTCTCTCTTGAACTGGGCAGCCCAAAACTGGGCAAAATCCTTCAGGTGTGGTCTCACCAGAGAGATCCTTCTATTGCACACATTACTGAAAGAAACAATGGAAAATGCCAAGTATTTTGGCTTATTTTGTGTAATAGTCCACATTGAATCTGTAGCAGTTTGCTTCCCCCACAAAATGTAATCTTCCTTGCACTGATTGCTGTATCAGTCACCACAGCTTTTGCTTCTGTTTTAACATTTAGCCTCCTTTAATTTGCAATGTCTAACATTCTGCAGCAGTGGAAATTCTTTTCTCGGTGATGGTTAGTGCTTCACAGATGATTTAACTTGTCAGGATTCCACACATGGGAAGAAATTTGAACAAAAAATGCTTGTCAGAATTTTGTCCAGTAAATTATTTGGACTAAAACAGGGTATACAAAATAAAGATTGTCTTTGCAGAATGTAGTGGTTTATCAGATTGATATTTCCTGTGGTTCATGTCTGAAAAATCACTGTTAGTATCAACTTTTATATAATCCCAGAAACTGAACATTTACTTCCAGTTCCACATCCATTCTGATGATTACAGGTTCAGCCATCACTTCTGAGAACAAAGACTGTGGCATACCCATGCCCACAGATTACTGAAAGGATGTTTACTGATCTTACTGAAAACTTCCTAACCTGAATTAAAACTTCATCTCTCTTTGCTCCATTTCTTCCTATGAGTTTGGTCCATTTATTTCCCTTCCAGCTCAGTGCAATTAATTCTCAAGAATACCTTCCCCATCTCACCCACAGAGAAGTCCCACATAAATAATTTTCATCATTTTGCTAGTAGTGAAACAAAAATCATACAACGATGAGATCTTCAACGTGTGTGAATGGCTAGAACAGATTTATTGAACTCCTGTGGAGGGCACCAGAAGCACACGTGTTAAAAGGGGGTATTCAGGCTGCAAACAAGTTGTATAATGCATATTTTAGGGATTTTGTGACAGTAATGTGCAGAAAAGCCATTCTAATGAAAAAACTGTCAGACTAACTAACAGTAACATGACTGTCTTATTGATGAGGTAGCATGAAAAGTATTTGAAATTTCTTTTCTGATTTCTGTTAATTTGTTCTCATGGTCTGGAAAAATCTATCTGTATGGATCAAAATTATATATACACATCATAATTGTAGGGAATCGATGTGCTTCTTCTAGGTAGTGTTTATTTCTAGAGATTATCAATTTGGGCATCTATTCACTGCTGTAGTCATCCTGTTACTAGTCCTCCTTACAGACCTCTGTTCACCAAGATGGGTAAAATCCCAAGTAGTATTCCCTTGCTGGGGGATGGTGGTGGTGGGGGCCAGCTTGTGGCTTTTGAAAGAAAAAGCCACAAGTCTCTGAATATTGCATTGCAGGGCATAGGCTTCAGTGCATGCTATAACTTAAAATGACATGCTATCATTTCAAAAGCACTGCTCAATCTAGGGAGGGATTAAGTTGGGGCTCAGCTTGTGAGAATTTTCTTTGTACTTTGATTTCCAAACACTCTGGACTCCAGAAGAAAGCTGTCATTTTAGCACATCATCCTGGAAATGGTGAAGAACAAAAGAGATGTAGTAGCTATAAAATAATAATCAAGGGAAGTAGTTTTCCACACTGCTATGTGGGCAAAAAGGAAAAAAAAGAGAGGTATTGGAAAGGCTTTATAAAGAATTTCTGGGAGATCAAAACTGGAACCAAAGGAAAATTAGGCTGCAAGTTCAAAAGGTTGCAGTGCCACCTGCATGGTTATTTCTTACTGAAGAATTGAAATGAATCTGAACTGTGAGCCTTTTGAAGTTCTCCCATCACTAATGCAGATGTGGTTCTATTGTGGGTGGTTAGCACTTTGGTTTCAGCTAATTGTATTTGAAAGTATTCACAAAAAACTAAGACATTTGAGTGTTCTACCTACCTACAATAGCTTGAACTGAATTCAAATGCCTTGGGGCCTTCCTCTGAATGGAGAAGCTCATAGAATTCCATGTCAAGTAACCTCCTTTGTGTCTTTGAAGTGTCATCATTTATTGGTAACATTTTGTCTCTTACTTATTGTGCAGGTCATGCTCTAATTAATCCAGGCGCTTTAGAGGTGGAGAATAGACACAATTCAGAAAGCTCAAGAGAACCTTGTTTAGTAGAAAAATACTTCTTTAGTTGAACGATATTGTTCTTAATAACAAGGAACCCAAAGTAATTGTAAGAGTAGTACTGCTGCTTTTAATGACCTTCTTCTTGTGTTTCAAACAGAATTTTTATTGTAAAAAGAATAATTATGCTTCTTGCTTCTCTTTTGGAACTGAATTAAATTGTTGTGCTTAGGTTTTGGTTCATTGTGATTTTGGTGTTGATTGTTTCTTTCTTTTCATTTTATCTGACCTCTCTTCTTTATGCCTCTGAAAATGTAGGAGGAAAGCTTAAGGAGAGCATTGAAATTTTCCACACCTTTCACATTAGATTAGGAGACATAGAACCCCGAACCCACAAGTGACAGGTAGGTTAGGTTTCTCTGATGTTGGTAGTAGAAGGGCTTTCATATTGTTTATGCTGTCTTCCTCCTTCCTTGAAGGAAGATCTACATCCTTTCTAAATGAGCTAAAAGCAGAAATAAACTAGGAAAATAAATAATTGCTTAAGAAATAATTGTTAAATTGTATTTTTAAAAGAGCCTGGTATACTTAAGAGAGAAATTGAGGAGATTTTAGGTGATTTTTAGGTGCATTTAAGTGTCCAGATTATTTCACATCACTTCACATTCCTGTCTTACTATTCGTAATAGCTGAACAAGACAGGAAGAACACTTTAAAGTCCTCAGCTAATAGAAATGAAAAAAAAAAAAAGTTGGTCAGTGCAGAGGGAATGGAAAATTAATTTGTGCTGCTCAAATATATACATTGATAATTACATTCATTATGATTCTAATGTTTGTGCACAAACACACTCAAATAGGTGTTCATACACTTAACCTTCAAACAAGTTGGATGTCAAATGGAGAAGGCCTTCTCTTTTCACTGGTGCACAATAAGACAAGAAACAACGGATACAAACTTGGACATAGAAGGATTCACCTCAACATGAGGAGAAACTTCTTTACAGTGAAAGTGACAGAGCACTGGAACAGGCTGCCCAGAGAGGTTGTGGAGTCTACTTCTCTGGAGACTTTCAAAACCTGCCTGGATATGTTTCCATGTGGACTGCCCTAGGTGCTCCTGCCTTGGCAGGAAAGTTGGACTTCAGAATCACAGAACTTTAGAGGTTGGAAGGGACCTCCAGAGATCATCGAGTCCAACCTCCCTGCCAAGGGAGGATCATCTAGGGTTGTTCGCTCAGGACTTGACGATCTCTGGAGGTCCCTTTCAACCTCTAACATTCTGTGATTCTGTGATGTATTACTCCTTTCTGTAAAGATTGTTTTAACAGCCTCCTCTTTCTTAGTGCAGAATCAAGTATTGCTATCTGAGGTGAAGAACAATGCAAGGCAGCATGGAAGACTGGACCAAAAGGAATAAGTCACATTCCTTGTACACCTGGAATCCCAGATGTGCTCTGGAATAAATTTCCAGAGGCTGGAAACCTCTCAGACCTCATAGATGGCACATACTGTAATGTTCCTTGAAATACTCAGACCAGAGCTATCAAAATTATATTTAAAAAAATTAGTGACAGAGCCAATGACTGACACATGAGTTATGAATTAGACTTCAGCTTGCTATATTCCAGTCAATGATAAGAAAAAAAAGGTCTATATTTAGCTATGGCTATGTCTGTCTTGCCTTACTGGATCTTGAATGTCTGTAAACATAGTTATTCTAGCATGAAATATCCACATGCACACTATAGTGGACAAATTTGATCAAAAACCCCTGCTGAACTCATAGCAAAGCTCTCAGTGTTTGCCCTCATGCCTCCTTTCTCTTTGCCATATATAGTATCATGACCTACATGAGTTCTGTATAGGAAATTCCGCCTACTGATGTCTGCACTTGGTTTCAGTGTATGCAGCTTCTCACAGTCAATATTTAATGTATTTCAGGTAGGCACTTGATACAGTGTGCCCAGGTGGCCAAGAGGGCCAGTGGCATCCTGGCCTGGATCAGGAATGGTGTGGCCAGTAGGAGGAGGGAGGTTATTCTTCCCCTGTACTCAACACTGGTCAGGCCACACCTTGAGTACTGTGTCCAGTTCTGGGCTTCTCAACTCAAGAGAGATGTTGAGGTGCTGGAACGTGTCCAGAGAAGGGCAACAAAGCTGGTGAGGGGCCTGGAACACAAACCCTATGAGGAGAGGCTGAGGGAGCTGGGGTTGTTTAGCCTGGAGAAGAAGAGGCTCAGGGCAGACCTCATTGCTGTCTACAACTACCTGAAGGGAGGTTGTAGCCAGGTGGGGGTTGGTCTCTTCTCCCAGGCAACAAGCAACAGGACAAGGGGACACAGCCTCAAGTTGTGCCGAAGGAAGTATAGTCTGGCTGTTAGGAGGAAGTTCTTCACAGAGAGAGTGATTGGCATTGGAATGGGCTGCCCAGGGAGGTGGTGGAGTCACCGTCCCTGGGGGTGTTCAGGAAAATCCTGGATGAGGCACTTAGTGCCATGGTCTAGTTGACTGGATAGGGCAGGATGATAGGTTGAACTGGGTGATCTTGGAGGTCTCTTCCAATCTGATTGATTCTATTCTATTCTATCCAGTGGGATATGGTCAAGAAGAGAGAAATGACCACTCATGTGAATGAATCAGAAAAAAATACTTATCTAAAATCTGAGCAAACTACATTTTGGAAGAATTAACAAGCTGCTGAAACACCTGCAATTAAGTCCACATTGGTTATCTTTTCAGAATTCTGGGTGTATATGACTGCCACACACAAAGTCTGGCCCCTTCTAGAATGCAAAAGGCTTCTTTACAGCTCCTGAGGTGGGAATGCTGTCCAAGAGGAGCACACCGATGATTCCCTACAGATTTACCACTGGCACAGATGAAATAGTCAGGAATTGCACTCATGAAAGCAAGTGTTTGCTTGCTCAGAGGTCTTCTTAACATAAATGCCAGGGAATTTTGACCAAGATGGTGAGGTTTCTGCCTGTTGTTATGGCAACAGAAAAAAAGAATCTGCTATGCTTCGTGTAGAAGTTAGCCCTGCAAGAAAATTGTGTGAGAGAAAGCAAGAGACTGCAGGCCATAATTTCTACTGAAACACATGGCAGTCACATTTTGGCATAGTTATTCTCTTTGCAGTCAAATCCACTGAGAATGCAGAACCCATTAAGTTGTTAAAGCATTTTGTATAGAATCATAGAATCACAGAATCAGTCAAGGCTGGAAGGCACCACAAGGATCATCTAGTTCTCACCCCCTTGCTATGGGCAGGTACACCTCACACTAGGACAGGCTGTCTGCAGCCTCATCCAGTCTGGCCTTAAACACCTCCAGGGATGGGCTTCAACCACCTCTCCTGGGCAACCCGTTCCAGGGCCTCGCCAGTCTCATGGTGAAGAACTTCTTCCTAACATCCAGTCTGAATCTACTCATTTCTAGCTTTGTTCCATTCCCTCTAGTCCTATCACTACCTGACATCCTAAAAAGTCTCTCCCCAGCTTTCTGGTAGGCCCCTTTCAGGTACTGAAAGGCCACAATAAGGTCACCTCACAGCCTCTCCAGAGAGGAGAAGGTCTGTTAAAGCATTTTGTATGTATTTTGATGTCTACTACAGGCCACCTGACAAAAGGGAGCCACTGATGAAACCTTCCTACTCAAGCTACAGGAGGCTTCCCACTCACAGGCTCTGCTGGGGGACTTCAACTACTCTGACATCTGATGGAAAAGCAGCATGGCAAGATATAGACAATGGAGGAATACTAAGACTCAAGGATGGGATGCCACCCAGAGGAGACCCGGACAGGCTGGAGAAGTGGACTGAGGAGAATCTCAGGAGGTTCAAGAAGGTAAAGTCCTGCAACTAGGTTGGGGTAGTTCAGGATATTGATACAGGCTGGGGGAGGATGAAATTGAGAGCCGCTCTGCTGTAAAGGACTTAGGAGTACTGGTGAATGAGAAGACGTGAGCAAACAATGTGAGCTTACAGCCCAGAAGGCCAATGGCATCCTGGGCTGCATCAAAAGCAGCATGGCCAGAGATGGAGAGAGGGGATTCTGCCACTTGACTGCTCATGTGGAGCACTGTGCCCAGCTGTGGGGCCCTTAACACAGGAAGGACATGGACCTGACGGAGCAGGTCCAGAGGAAGGTTGCAAAGATGATCGGAAGGCTGTAGCACTTCTCTTGTCAGGACAGGCTGAGGGAGCTGGGGTTGTTCAGCCTGGAGAGGAGAAAGCTCTGGGGAGATCTAATAAAAGCCTTTCAGTACTTGAAAGGGACCTACAAGCATCCTGCAGAGGGACTGTTTGTAAAGGCCTTCAGTGATAGGATGAGGGGCCCGTAGTTTAAAACCAATCTAATCGGAGGTGTCTCTGCTCACTACAGGATGAAGGTTGGACAAGATGACCTTTGAGAGTTCCTTCCAACCAATACAGCCTGTGAATGTGTGAACCCATGATCACTTCCTGCAGGTTCTCCATGCAACCATGAAACAGGTATTTGGAGCAAAGCTATTAACAAGTTTCACTTTGTATTCATGCCTGGAAAGAGGGACTCACTCCATGAGATGTGGTTGCTCCAGTCACTATTTGTAAGCAGAAACATTTCTGGCCTGTGATTATAAGCATTGAACACAGATATTTATATGATAATAACAATACTGTGGAAATATAACCCAAGATATGTTGTTAAAATTCCATTTTTCCAAATTCCAAACACAGGAGCATTATTCTCTTGCATAAGGACACGAAAGCATCACTGACTAACGCTGTCAGTTGTTACTGAAGTGATGACCAAAGGCAAAGCAAAACTTAGTATTTCAGAGAATCAGAGAGTATTTTAGGTTGGAAGGGACCTCTAAAAATCATTTAGTCCAACCCCTTCTGCAGTAAGCAGAGACATCCTTGGCTAGATGAGGTTGCCCAGAGCCTCGTGGAACCTCACCTTGAGTACCCCCAGGGATGGGGCCCCAACCACCTCCCTGGAGAACCTGTTCCAGTGCTCCACCATCCTCCTGGTAAAGAATTGTTCTTATTTAATTCTTATTGAACTTCCAAAGCTCTCATAAAGAAAACCATATCAATTTACTTTGTTTTTGTTTTTACACTTGTTATTGTTATTGGGAATTGGAAGAAAGATTTCTAAAGTTAACCCTTAACAGTTGTCCTTTAGTCTATATGAATCACTTCATTGCTAATTGTGTATACCAGGAATTATGTTTGGATGTGTTTTGACATGAGTGAGTATTGATTTAATTATGCATGGAAATAGAAATGCTTTCTAAGGCAATTTACCATACTTATGTAAGATTCACTATATGACTTTAAAAAGAAATTAATCAAGACTCTCTTTGAGTCTTGATCTGAACTAATGAAACTGCTCATGAGTTTCTAACAATTCAGCCACCTGGCACTTTCATATTTCTGCTGCTCTGCTAACTTATTTCCCATGTTAATTACAAATGTCCAAAAGCTATTTCAGAGCAAACAGCAATGCAGGATGCAGAAATTATACCTTATTTAATATTTTAGACTTAGAATACAGAACATCCAACTACCAAGGCTGTTCCTGAATCATTGTTTGCATGGAAAAGAAGGAAGGATAGGATGTGTGCACTGTCACACCTGTGGATAGAATCATAGAATCCACCAGGTTGGAAGAGACCTCCAAGATCATCCAGGCCAATCTATCACCCAGCCCTGTCCAGTCAACCAGACCATGGCACTAAGTGCCTCATCCAGTCTTTTCTTGAACACCTCCAGGGGCGGTGACTCCACCACCTCCCTGGGCAGCCCATTCCAATGCCAATCACTCTCTCTGGGAAGAACTTCCTCCTGAAATCCAGCCTATACTTCCCCTGGCACAACTTGAGACTGTGTCCTCTTGTTCTATTGCTGCTTGCCTGGGAGAAGAAATCGACCCCCATGTGGCTACGACCTCCTTTCATGTAGTTGTAGATGGCAATGAGGTCACCCCTGAGCCTCCTCTTTTTCAGGCTAAACAACCTGTCACGGATAATGCAAAATTAATAATCTACATTAATTTTGATATCCAGGCAATGATTGTTAATAACGATGAAAACTGTTTATTAACATTAAAACACACCAGAAAACTTATTCACAAGGTTCAAAAATGCACAGTTTGGAAATTCACACATGTAGGGAACAGGCAAAACTAGATCACTTATTTCTTAAAGTGGCAAACGCAAACATTGTACTGGAAGAGAAGATTCTTGCGGTTAATTACACCACTTATCCACTAGAGGACACAGGAAGCCCCTTTCTGCTTATGGCAGAGGGCAATTAATGAATTAGAAGAGGCTGTAGATATTTACTCACAAAATATTATCAGACAGTACCCAAAGCATGTGGAAGGGTTGCTGTCAGAGTTTCCCAGGCTCTTTCCTCAGGAAGCTGGGAGTCTATAGTATAGTCTCTGCCCTGGTTGGTCTTGTTTCCCAACTCAGCAGAAGCCTTGCAGAGGGGCAATGCAGCAGCGTAGTGTGCAGTCTCGGCACAGTGTCACACTGGCTATGCAGGCCAATTGCGTGCAGGCATTTAAAGCCTGCTCCTGGTAAGCTCTTCAGGGCATGGAATGTCCAGGCAAATTCAGGATGCAATGAGGCAGCGAGGCAGCAGCAGCACACCATGCTACCTGCTCATCCCTTTTTCCGATATCCGCTTGAGACTAATAGGCTTTTGGACATAGGTTAGGCAATCAGAATGGCACTTTTCCAAGCTTGATCATATTTGGTGAAGCCAGGGCTTTTGTTTTCCTTTCCTGCTGTTGCTTACCCCAGCACAGAAGGAGGGGTAGCAGGGGGACAAGTCTGGACAAGCCAGGGCATGGATAATCCCATTTTTGGCCTATCAGGCCTACTACAACACAACCCCAGCTGCCTCAGCCTCTCCTCATAGGGCTGTGCTCCAGGCCCCTCACCAGCTTCGTCACCCTTCTCTGGACACGTTCCATTACCTCAACGTCTCTCTTGAATTGAGTGGCCCAGAACTGGACACAGTAGTTAAGGTGCAGCTTGGCCAGTGTGGAGTACAGGGGCAGAATAACCTCCCTTGTCCTGCTGGCCACACTGTTCCTGATACAGGCCAGGATGCCTGGCCAGTGTGGAGTACAGGGGAAGAACAACCTCCCTTGTCCTGCTGGCCACACTGTTCCTGATACAGGCCAGGATGCCACTGTTCATTTTTTCACTACAGACTCTTAGAGGTGCCTATCACAGAACAAGGACATTCTCCCTATTACAATCATGTTTTGTTGGGGTCTTTTTTTTATACCTTTATGAGTAATGAAACCCAACAAAACCCAAGAAGTGAAGCTTTTAGAATGAGAATTTATTCAATCATTTGTAAGACTAAAATCAGTACCAGAGTTATGCTTTTTTTTATACTTAAGACCTAGAGAGAAACACTTTTAATATCTAACTATAATTTGCTTTGATAAACTGCAGTTAAGTCTTCATGTGTAATCTGTGTGGGAATGAAGGTTTGCATGGAGTGATGAACGTTTCACCAAATAAATGCAGCAGAAAAAAACTCCAACACTATTTTTGATGAATTTCTGATAATTTGGGGCAATGTCTAGATTCAGAGTAATTACTGTAACCACCGTTCCATAAACATTGTTACCATAGCTGAGAGAATACCTTTGCTGAGATCAATGAAACAGAAGTTAGTAATAACAAGTTGTTTATTTTGTGTAATTGAAACTAAACAAATCCATAAAAAAGGGTAGAACTATCTCATGTATTAGCATTAATATAACTACCTGTGTTTCTATCAAAGCTCTTTATAAATCCTACCTCCTATGCATGAATAACGGAACTTTGCATGTTATATGCAAATAGTCTTTCCTACATATGTGCACTCAAGACATATCACAGGTTGACAGGATGTTAGGGGTTGGAAAGTACCTCTAGAAATCTTTGAGTCCAACCTCCCTGCTAGAGTAGCACCACAGAATCTAGCACTGATCACACAAGAATGCATCCAGACAGGGCTTAAAAGTCTCCAGAGAAGAAGACTCCACAGCCTTTCTGGGCAGCCTGTTCCAATGTTCTGTCACCCTTACAGTAAAGGAGTTCTTCCTCATGTTGAGGTGGAACTTTCTGTGCTGTAGTTTCCACCCATTGCCCCTTGTCCTGTCCCAGGGCACAAGTGAGCAGAGGCTGTCCCTGTCCCTTCCTTCTTGATCCCCAGCCCTCAGATATTTACATACATTTATTAGATCCTTTCTCAGTCTTCTCCTTGCCAGATTAAACAGCCCCAGATCTCTCAGCCTTTCCTCATCAGGCAGTGCTGCATTCCCTTCAGCATCCTTGGACTTTCTCCCATAGATCCCTGTCCCTCTTGAACTGAGGAGCCCAGAACTGCATGCAATATCCTCCTATCATACTTCCCCCCTCCTTCTTTAGTGTATTACCATCATCCATTTTCTTTCTGGTGATGTTCCTTCACCAATCCACTGCACGTGTGATAGCACTGTCACCTGTCCTACTCTTATTGTCCGACTAATATTGCCAGAGAATATTCCCAGCATTTGTGCAACTTGCCTACTCTTTTCATATGTTCTTGTGTTTCAATCAGTGCCATCTTCTGATTACATCAAAACAGAAATATTATATCTAGAAATGAATACATAGATCCTAGAACATAAAACAACAGAGTCGGTCAATGCAGCATTTAGTCATTCTCTGGACTGTACAGGAAGGATGAGCTAACTTGATGTATTGGCAAGGATATTCTGGGTCACACTCTTATCTTTGTAAAGTCAGTCTTGATTTGATTCAGATCTCTGCAATTTTGCATTAGGAGCCAGAATCTATACCTGGCACTGTTGGACTCACTTTATGAAGCTGGCCTCTGCAGCTGAATTATCCACTCTTTTTATTTCTTTCTTATAAAATTGAAAACCATGCTTTTTCTCCATGGCACTTATGCCAAAGAGTACTACTGGGAGAGATTGAAACAGTAATAATGGCAATCTAGGCAGAACATTCCTTTTAATAGGAGTCATTTTCTCTGCCTATAGGATTACATATTTGTTCCAGACATCTTAAACTTTTTTAATTTGCTGCACCAGCGGATCAAAATTGAAGTCATGCACTTTACTTTTCCAAGACCTATGAGGTCTATACACCTTAGTAAGAGCGTACGCTGCCCACAAAGTCAGATTTTGTTTACATGCCTACTCTTGTTCATCTGTATTTAACAGAATAATTTCCAACTCATTACTCATTATATTTGAGATTCTCTATTTTTTTGTTTACTGCTTACTGGCAGAACTTGCGTCTACACAACTTCTAAGCTTACTTTCTGACACGCTGTCTACTTTTAGCTTATATCCAGGGCTAAACTAGAGCAGTTGCTCTATTACCTGATGATTCACCTCCAGCAGAGAAGGGGAATTACTAAAAGATGAGAAGACCCACGGGCTGAAATGAAGATGGATTTAATTAAACAGCCAAATTAATACCAATGGAAAATAAACAAAGCTACATCCAGCCCAGTAAAGTTACAGTGATCACAATTAATGTGAAGGTAGTTCTCAAGAGTTACAGAAGAAAGAGAAGCAGAGTCAGGAAGAGCCAAAGCAAGAGCAGAAGCTTAAATGGGAAACCCTCCATCCTCAGCAAACTTTCCCTTTTATACTAAACATGATATTTATGGTTTGGGAAACACTACAGTGTTCTCCTGTGTTGTCCCTTTAGCATATCAAAGTGATTGAAGATCCCCATGAGAACCAGAGCCTGTGTGAGGCTTTTTCTGGTTGTCTGAAGAAGACTTCATCTACTTCTTTGTCTGTTGCAGACATCCATGACAGTATACCCTTACTGATCTTCCCTCTAATCCTAATGCATAAACTCTCAGATGGTTTAGCATCCATCCCAAACCAAATCACCATTTATTTTGTCCATGCTCTCACATAAAATGCAATTCTCCCTCTTCTTTACCTCAGTCTTTCCTTCCTAAAGAGCCTACAATTCTTTGCGACACTCCAGCCTGTGATCACAGTAAGCTTCCAACTCTGCACTGTATGCACACCTTTAGTTCCTCCCATTTCTTCCTTGTGTGGCATGCACTTCAGAGAGGTACTCACTTGTGCTTCCCCATAATGTTGTCTTGTAGACATGTCCTTATTTCTGTGCATGTGCTTGAGGTGAGCTCTTTTCATCCCTTTTCTTCTTTGCAATGTCTCTTCCTCCTTCTGTCTAAATGTTCTTAGATGTATAACTGAGTAATGATGTGACTAATCACAAATCTATTCTCAGTGTTCCTCTTACTCCTCTGTGAATATAGATTTTTTTTTTTTCTCATGGAGTGTTTATATATCAACCAAAAGGCTTTCAATTCCCTTGCCATTTGCTTTTAAGAGCATAGAGAATCCCCTTTTCAAGTTCAGCAAAATGCAGAGGACTGCAGTTGTGGAACTGCTTCTTTAAGAGGAGACCTAGATAAAACTAGGACATTGCTAATCCATCTGTACTGTTTCCATGATATGAACCAACTCATTTAAAATGTAGAAAGTCTCTGAGGATATCAGAGGTTTTGTGAATTCTTTTTTTCTTATTAAATGCTACAAAAATACGTTGAATAAATCCAAGGACAGGACTGTGTTTTTCTTTAGTGCTAGAAGATTGAGGTTGACAACCTGATGGTTGTCTTTCTTCGAATGCTTTGTACCTATATGCAGAATGAGCTTAGTTCTTATGTATTCTGCAGCCCAAGGATATGAAACTGTGAAGTCTACAGCATCTCCCCTAAAGACTGAACTAGTTTTATTTCTTTAATATTCTGCTTCAGTGCTTCTACAGTCTTTGGCTATAACCAGCACTATGTATTTGTATGAAAGAGGAAGCAAATGAAAAAGAATTTGATGCTTGTAAGTGCTAAAGTAATCCTCACCTGTTGTGTTTTCTGGCTACACTGAAAAGAAGGGTATTTCATCATTGGTGTCAACAGAGAATTTCAGTCAGAGTAGCTTTTGTTATGTTACCAATGGATTGATTAGTCCCTTGCCATTCTGCTTCTCTTAAGGGACTTTATGTATATATTTATTCTCTAGTGTAAGAGCAGGCTTCAATTAGGGCAGATAAAAAGATAAAGCTGTAAAAAAATCCAAGCTGACATCACTAGACCAAAAAAAACCCAATTTCAAATCTCTACTACCTTTGTCTGTCCTACAGCCGCTGCATAAATACAGCAGCCAGTGACTGCAAGCTAGCCCAGAAAAGATTGTTCTGTCCTACCTCACAGAAGGTCACAGTCATTTTTTCTGGTTCTTTGCACTGTATGCTTTGTGGTTTTGCAATAGTTTGGTTTCAATCGAGGGGGAATTTGTTCCTTTGCTTAGGAAACAGATTTCTACTGTTTTTGGTTTCTGCTTAAAGGCTCACTTCAGTTAATTGCATAGTGGAATGGAGAGGAAAAAACCTTAAGCAATAGATCTGAGTTCAGTATGCCCAAACATAGAATTATGAACTTGTATGTTTACGGAATTTTCCAGCTATTAAATTGCTAACTACTCCTTTCTGGTATCCCTTCATGTTCCCTATTAGATAATAACTGGCTTCTGGAATAAAAGCAGCACAAGAATAAGAAACAAAGCCTGTGGTAAGCACTATTTTCTGCCTTTTCTGCTTTAAATACTTTCTTTCTCTCTGGCTGATTGATACCTCCATCTAAACTCAGAATTTTCAGTTGCAAAATAAAACTGTATTGACTTCTTGATTTGAACACATGAAAGTTGTCTTGAATATGAATTAAAAGTGAGAAAGCAAGGCCAGTTGGAGCAAGGTCTAGATGTCAGGAGCATGATCTATGCATTTTAGTATGCTTAAATCCTCTGACTTAAGCTAAAATCTTTTTCAGGCATGATGTTGTTCAAGCTGATGCTCACTAGTACACATTTAATGAATTAAGAAAACATATTCACATCTTTATTTAAAATATGGTATTTGTAGATATCTTGTTTTTGACCAAACAGAATGGACCAGATTCTGTTTTGCTAGTAATGATGCAATGGGAAGCAACACTTCTGTGTTTATCTCAAATCTATATTCTAAAATTCTTCTCTAGAACCTTTCTGGAAGTGTTCAGAGCTTGATGAGTTTTCCTAACCCACTCTCGTCACTACAGAACTATTGTGCAGCATGGTTCTGTGTACTGTGTGTAGTGTGTACTGAGAGTATTCTGGCCACTTTGGGACTTCCCAGTTCAAGGCAGAGAAGGAAACACCGAAGGGTCCAGTTGAGGGCTACAAAGTTGATAAGGGGACAGGAGCATCTCACAAGCAGAGGCTGAGAGACCTGAGGCTGTGTAGCCTGCAGAGGAGACTAAGAGGGGATCTTATCAGTGCTTTTAAATATCTAAAAGCAAGTGTCAAGAGGATGGGGACAGACTTTTTTCAGTGATGCCCAGAGACAGGATAAAGGGAAAATGATGCAAACTGGAACATATAAGGAAAAAAAATTTGCTCTGAGGATGGCAGAATGTAGGATCAGGCTACTTGGAGAGGTTGTGGTCTCCTTATCTGTAGATATTAAAAACCCACCTGAAAATGATATTGTGCAACCTGCTTTAGGCAGACCTAAAAGCTTCATCACAGGCACTGCACTAGATATTCTCCAGAAGTCCCTTCCAACCCATACCTTACTGTGATTCTACAATTCTATGATCACAGAGCAAGTTCACCAGAACCTGATCAGAAGGGAAGCACCATTGTGTGAGTTACATGAAACAATATTCCACCTGTACCCTCAACAGTTAGTTTCACTGCTAAGCTGAATGAAATAAAAAAGATCTGGGCAGACTGGGACAATGAAGAAACGTGGGATGTGTGTGTAATAGGCTATATTCTGTGTACAGGTGGTGGTTAAAGATGTAATCTCCTTTCTAAATGTTTTCCTTTGTGAGCTAGTGCCATCCTTTCTATTGGCTATGAGAATCACCATTGCTTTTTCTGGAAACAGTGATGGGAAGGAAGACAAAGAAGGAAAGAACAAAGCAAGAAAGCATCCAACTCAGTTCAGCAGCTGTCAAGGGGAAATAGGAATGTGCACTTTGGCTAGATTTTTATGCTGGCATGTCATGATTTTCAGGTTCACTGCAAGCTTTAACTCTTCTGCTTGAAAGAGATTGCAGCCGTCATCTTGTCTCTTGACCAGCAGTCAAGAGGCAGAGCAGAAACTTTAAGAGCAGAGGATCTTGTGAAAAGTCAGGCTAGCTACTTTGGTCCTTGTGGCCAGTTCTCAACTTTGCCACTGTAGTGGTGAAACGAGATGTAGGCAGCAGCCATGTGCAGATTTATCAAGAACCACAGGTATGCTGACTCTGCAGACCAGCTTGAGGACATATTGATGTGTATTCTTGGAGATGTGTCTTCAGGTCAGTAGATGTAGGTCTAGGCTACCTAAAAATACAATGGAGGATGTTGGCTGAACTTGAAAATCTCTCAAGGTGAGCACTCCCATGATGTCAAATTACACTATCAGATGCTGAGAAAGATGGGATGAAATTTGGCTTTGAAAATATATTTGAGAGGGAATGCAAACATCCAGCAATGTGCTCTTGTGGCCAGCAGGGAGAATGCCATTCTGGGATCCATTAAAAAGGTGCGGCTAGTACGTCTCCTGCCTCTCTACTTTGCCCTGGTGAGGCTGCATCTGGAGTAGTGTGTCCAGTTCTGGGCCCCCCATTTCAAGAGGGACATAGAACTGCTTGAGAGAGTCCATCACATAGCCACAAAGATGATGAAAGGAATGGAACAGCTCTCTTAAGTAGAGACTGAGGGAGCTGAGGCTCTTGAGCTTTTGATAAGAGGAGACTGAGAGGTGACCTCATCAGTGTTTATAAATATGTAAAGGATGAGTGCCAGGAGGATGGAGCCAGGCTCTGCTGAGTGATGCCTGATGACAGGATAAGGGGCAACGTGTGGAAGCTGAGGCATAGGAAGTTCCATGGAAACATGAGGAGGAATTTTTCCCTTGTGAGGGTGCCAGAACACTGGAACAGGCTGCCCAGGGCGGGTTGTGGAATATCCCTCTCTAGAGATATTCAAAACCTGTCTGGATGTGTTCCTGTGTGATCTAGTCTAGGTGATCCTGCTCTGGCAGGATAACTGGATAAGCTTTCAAGGTCCCTCCCAGCCCCTGACATTCTGTGATTCTGCAATTCTGTGAGGTTCTTTGATCTTGAGTCAGTGAGTGTCAAGCATACTAGAACTGGATTCATGTGTTCTGTTCAGTTCTATCAAGAAAAGAACGCGATGAATGACATTAAATATTGTAGAGCACAGTTCAAATGGAAAACCTAAAATCAGTCCTTCATCAAAGTGCTTTAACATTGTTAATGTACAAGATATTACTTCACTTACATGAAGGATTAAATGTTTATTTTATACTCGACAGCTTTTTTTTTTGCCTTTAATTTTTCAAATTATTGGCATTTATTTGAACATGAAAAGTTATTTCCCTTTCCCTTTTCAGCTTTACTGTTGAATTTCCTGGCACTGCCTATTAGTCAAAATCATTCATTAGCTTTATTGTGTAGAAATAACAGGGAAAAACCAAACCAAACCAAAAGCTGTTCTTTTCTGCAGAGCTCTTAATCTTTTACTTCAAAGGCAGGAAGCTCTCATAGGACAAAATCACAAGTCAATCAGACCTTTAATATATTATTCCATTATTATTGCCTTTATCTTGCACCTTATTGTTATTAATCATCTTTTCAAATAGGCTATACTGGGCACAATCTGAGAAGAACACATGGAATAGTGGAATACTTTTTGTTGTTATTCATATGCTTTCTGAACTTCTACTCTGACAAAAATAAACATCTGTAACTGAATACCTATAACGTTCAATAAGTCTCAGTTTCTCAATAAGTAAGCTTCACTTTCAATCCTTGTTGATGAATTGTGATCTTTTGAAGAGGAGGCTCATAATTATGATCAGTTTTCAAATGTTTCTTTAAAGCACTTTCAGTTCAGTTTCTCAGGAGGCGATCTAAGCTATGCTTGTTTTAGTCCTGTCCAGGTTTGCACATACATCAGTGGAAATCAGTCAGATCTGAGTGTGGCTGCTACCTGTTTTAAAGGAACAGAATTGGAGCTTTCACACCATTAAAGTTAGGCAATATTATATGTTATGTTTGAAGTAATTAAGACATCTAAGGATAGCTATCGGCCAGGGTTAAATTTTACTGCAAAAAGCAAGATAGATAGAACTCAATGTAACACTATTTAACACGTTCATATTCTGAGGCAAATTTCACATGACACTATTGTATGAAGTTGCACTTCCTAAAAGACCTGAAATATAATTTGTAACGAAAGAGGGATGTGGGCAACTTGATCTAGTGGAAGGTGTACCTGTGCATGGCAGGAGGGTTGGAACTACATGATCCTTGAGGTCTCTTTCAACCCTGACAATTCTGTGATTAAGAACAGAGTTGATGCCTGTCTTCTGCTCCCTACAGTGAACTGAAAGGAGGTTGCAACAAGGCTGGTGTTGGTGTTTTCATACAAGTAACCAGCAATAGGATGAGAGGAAATGGGTTCAAATTTTGTCAGGGGAGGTTTAGATTGGATGTTAGGAAAAATCTTTACTGAGAGAATGGTGAGGCATTGGAACAAGCTGCTCATGGAGGTGTTGATATCACCATCGATGGAGGCTTTCAAGAAGTGTGTAGATGTGGTGCTTCAGGATATGGTTTAGTGGTCATGGTAGTTGGGTTATGGTTGGTCTTGATGATCTTAAAGGTCTTTTCAAGTTGTAGTGATTCTATGATTGCATTTAGGAAAGAAAGATCAGAGACTTTTCTCTGTACTAGAGGTGAATTTAAGCGAAACTGGCAAATACTCAAATGAAAATGATTGCAAGTTTGTATTTCCATTCAGTATAAAATTAACCTGCTGTAGTCATTGTCTAAGGTTATCCTTCAATACAGAAAGATTAACAGATGGATTACATATTTACCAGAGCTAAATCTTGTTATAATTTCTATTTAAAAGGATAAAAGGTTTATGATTAATGGCTTAAGACTCTAAATGTATTAAAAGTCTATGTAACAATTTTCTGCAAGTCTATTTTTTTTCTAATCTGTAAGCTTTTCTCCACCTATTGTACCTGATAGTTCTGATAGTTTTCATTGCTGGGAGCTGGGATCCTGAGCTGAATTACTCAACAAATCTGATCTAATGTAGTGATTTTCATGTGGCTGGATTTTCAAGGAAAAAGGACGAATGAAGAAGCATGAATGTTTATTAACATGTTTGGAATATAAAACACTGCAATTCTGTAAGGACAGTATTGTGTTTTACGGGCTCAGTATTTGAACAGAATGGAGATAGGAAGACTACCTGGATGCAAAATATATCGAAGCTTTGACTGGCTCATAAGGTTGATCAGTAGATTGTATAAAGACCAGAAAAAAAAAAAAAAGAAAGAAGAAAGAATTCAAAAGTAATAAACAAAAATACATAGGTATTCTATGTTGTCCAAATAAATATGGCTGCTCATCATGAGGACTGGCAATCCTTATAGATTCATGGAATCATGGAATGGATTAGGTTGGAAGGGACTTTAGAGATAATCTCCTCCAATCTCCCTGCCAAGGACATCTCTCAACTAGACCTGTCTGCAACCTTACATTGAACATCTCCAGGGAGGAGGCATCCACAACCTTCCTGGGCAACCTATTCTAGAGTCTTACCACCCATGTACTGAAGAACTTACTAATAACCCTCACATGCCTTTTTAGGTTTCTAAAGTGGCAAGGTTTCAATCAGCACACTTTTGTATCTATAATTTGCTATAATACTGTGTGTTATACATATGATCATAGAATCAACGAGGTTGGAAGAGACCTCCAAGATCATCCAGTCCAACCTATCACCCAGCCCTAGCCAGTCAACCAGACCATGGCACTAAGTGCCTCATCCAGTCTTTTCTTGAACACCTCCAGGGACAGTGACTCCACCACCTCCCTGGGGAGCCCATTCCAATGCCAATCACTCTCTCTGTGAAGAACTTCCTTCTAACATCCAGCCTATACTTCCCCCGGTACAACTTGAGACTGTGTCCGCTTGTTCTGTTGCTGGTTGCCTGGGAGAAGAGATCACCCCCCACCTGGTTACAACCTCCCTTCAGGTTGTGTATATGTATATGTTACATAAAAGGTTTATGATACCAGCTCTGTGAAAGCTGAAGGTAGCACTTCAGCCAATATTATTAGCTGTATGATATGAACAAAGATGGAACATTGCTATACTTTTTTTGCTTTTTACCTTTGTTTTGGGATACTCATACACATAGGTATTTAGTTTGGGAACTGATACTGATATTCCTCAATCACATCTCTTCTCTTATTCATGCAAAGAGTCCGGGACTTTTGAGAATCAGGCCTTTTGTTTGAGCATTCATTTCACAAAGCATTGGCTGTGATTACTCTGATGAAGACAGACCAAAATCTTTTCTATGCCTGATCAGCTATTTCTTCAGTGATAAGAAACAGCACTTATTAGATCACAAATATAGAAAGAATGAACTTCAGCAGAAGCCTTGGCCTGTTTTGTTTCATCTTCTTGTCCCAAGAGAAAGGTAACTGTGGGTAGTGTGCAAAAATCAGTGATATGTACTGCTGCTCTCAAATATTTGCCACGTATATTGTTGCTTTCAGCAGTTTAGAGTGAGTTAAAGTTATAAATAATTGCTCTGTGCTTCTGCTACTGCAAATGCTTTGAATCGTTTCATTTTAATAATAACCTGAAATGTCTGAAGGTGTATTTTTACACATGTACACACACCAATACAAAAGCATATTTCTTTCTTTACTGACCAGGAAAAAGAAAAAAGGACAAAGAATGAAAAGAAAGATCCTAGGGGAAAAAAAAAAAACAATGACAACAACAAAACTCAAACCACAAACAAGAACACCAAACCCCAAAACAACAAAAAAAATCAATCAAACAAAAAACAACAACAAAGAAAATAAGAGCTATGTTAAGAAATATGTGACTTGAGCATTACCTTCATTTTTTCTCTCTCTGCCTATATACTAAGGAACAGTTACAGAGAATAAAAGCCTGGGTTTAGAAATATTCAGCAAAGCTCCCCGAGAAGCACAAAATTGTAAATCCATGCAAAACGTCTGATCACAAAGATGTTGAACTTGAAATGTCCAAGACAACATCCAATACCTATGAAAATTGCTCATTTGTGGGAAATGCATTTAAATTGGCTCTGTCCAGGCTGAACACAGGGAAACAGTAGCTAAAGGAGCACAATTATGTTAAAATCATTCCAGAAGGGTGACAGTCTTTCATGAAACCTAATCAGTACTTTGGCTTTATCTTTGTGCACGGAATTTTCAGGAGCAATCTCCTGAGCTGCTAGCCCTCAATTATCATCATCTTTGACTTGTTGTCTAAGTACAAGCAATATTTCAGGGTTGGTGCTTATGCAGTCTGCATTCTTGTGTGACTAACCATCCTTGAGGACACTGAAATACAGTTTTAATTGTCTTTTCACCTGCTTTCATGCAATTCTGTATTTCCATAGTTAAGCAATAAAAAAGAAACAAAATCCACACTATGATCTGATCCATACTCATTCTTAGCTTGTTAGGCTATCCCATGCCACAATTTTATTTCATTTGTGATCTGTAGTGTTAAGCCAAAAGAAATTCTTGGGTTTTTCAGTTGTCTTAGAGACATGTGGCTATTTTTCTTAACTGTGTATTTTGGGCAGATTCTGTTTAGAAAATAGCATATTTTAATCAATGTCATGGAATGACAGGCCTGAGTTATATTTTAGGCTTTGTATATTTTAGGGCTTTGCTATGCAGTGTACTTTATTTCATTTTGTGGCTGTAATTGACCCTTTCCACCCTTTCAGTGTCTTTGGATTTTTCCTAGCATCCTTTTGATATTGTTTCTTGTTCAGTTAGATGAAGTTTTCCATGTAAGTTGTTTTTATTTTCACAGGATGTTATTTCAGTATGGTAGTAGTATCTCTTCTCAAAGAGACTTCTAATCAAGCAGATATTCTAGTTATGTTATCTCTTATTTTCTCATAGTTTAATGTTTAGGTAAGAGAGTATAGTTCTGCTATACCCTTTTTCTCCCCACCCCCAGCACTGTGTGTTTCAAAC
Organism: Tricholaema leucomelas; assembly: GCA_013400475.1. NCBI lineage: Eukaryota > Metazoa > Chordata > Aves > Piciformes > Lybiidae > Tricholaema lacrymosa > Tricholaema leucomelas. The sequence continues at coordinate 744,023 of WAAF01008176.1, forward strand.
TGGTATGAATTATTTACATCTCCCAATCTCTCCAATTTTCACATTGCCACTTCAGAGTACTCAGCTTCACATCCTATACTGTAAATTCAAGTTTCTCAGCCAAGTTCATGACATTTGAGGGTACAAATATTTGTGGTACTACTTTTAGATTGCTCCAAATCTGCAAACAATAGTCAGAAGCATCTGATTACTGTTTTGATCAATGTAAATATTATTTCTACTCTGGTATCCTCTCTTTGTGTCTATTGAAACAAGGCTGGCTGTTGCCAGAGTTTCGATTAACTCCTTGTACATACTAAGTAAACACAAGACTCATTGTAGTTTGTTTTGTAATTTTCTCCTTGATTCTTTTGCTTCATCATTTCTCTTCTCAGCTGCACCAGCCTTATGCCCCAAAGAGATATAATGCTAGCTGCCTTCAATAGATATATGTAGAATTTAAGTAACACCTGTCTTGGATGCATCTGTGGATCTCATTGTCTTATTATGTTTGCTCTCTTCTCTGAAGGACTGAAAACCATCTCTGAAAACCACCTGAACCAGCGTTTTGCTGAGGTTTTCAGTTGTGCTTCGTCTGCTGCTCTGGGGTACCCTCAAGTGTCATTTATTGTGGCTTGAAGACAGATTAATAGATTTTTATTTTCACTGCTTGGAATCCTTTCCCATCTAGTTTCTATAGTTCTTACCTTCTCCTCTGAAATACAGCACAATCTATCTCCTCTGTAATAACAGGTGTTTTATTCTCCTTAGCAAAAAGCATTGAATCACACAGACTCCTCTTGCTGTTTGTATAAGTCTTGAGCCACCCACCATTCTTCCTCCATCTTCAGAACTCTCGTCATATCTCTAAATAAGTGTGCTAGTTTGAGCCTAGCTAGAATGTTTTGGTGAGAAGGACTAGATCATAGGCTGTGAAATTAAAACAATGGTGGTGTCTGCTTCGCTCATAGTCTTGCTGAGATGCGTAAAAAGGAAAGGAAAACATAGATAAAGTCACTTTGCTCTTTGCTTNAGCTGGCTGAGTCTAGTCTGGGTGATTTCTAAAGTGTGTATGTGGGGGAACACCCAAATCACCACAATAAGCTAAGAAGATCATCAAGATCAATGTTTTTCAAAAACCCTATTATTCTGATAAGTTGCAATGAATCAACTGTGAGAGCTAGTTAATAGAATAGAATAGAATAGAATAGAATCAACCAGGTTGGAAGAGACCTCCAAGATCATCCAGTCCAACCTATCACCCCGCCCTATCCAGTCAACTAGACCATGGCACTAAGTGCCTCATCCAGGCTTTTCCTGAACAGTGTTAAAAGTTAAGTGTTAAAAAAAAATTGTAAGTATTACATTCCACTGAGACAAACCATACAGCAGTTGACAAGACTGCACTAAAGCAAAATATTTTTGCAGTGGCAACAATGAAAGTGGATTTTGTTTCATCCCACTATTCTTAATCAGGAAAACAAAAACAATGTCTCTGGAATGTTAGGTGATTGTAATCATGGTCAGGTCATGGTCTAGGCCAGCAGAAACAGGGAGGTGATCATCTGCACTGTTGAGGCCACACATTGAATGTTGTTTCATTTCTGGGCCTCTTACTTTAGGAAGGACATTGAGGTGCTGGAGCCTGTCCAGAGAGGGGCAACAAGGCTGGTAAAGGGCCCAGAGCACATGGCCTAGGAGGTGTGTCTACGGGAGCTGGGGTTGTTCATTCTAGAGAAGAGGATGTTGAGGGTAGATCTTATAGCTGTCCAAACCTGGACACTGGGAAGGAAGGTTGGAACAAAGAGGGGGCAGCCTCTTGGTGTCACGAGACTGTAACAGAGTTACAATTAATTGATTAATTAGTACAACAATTAGTAAACAATTAATTGATTGCAAGACGGTATTTTTCAAATTTAATATTGTTTAGTAATTTGGTATTTAGGAGTCTCACCACCCCAACCACTAATTTTAATAATAATTATCATGTTCTCTTGCAACAGTCATGGAAACATTGTACAGAGGAATAACTAGATCTAGAACATTTAAGTAAGAGCTAGCAAAAATATAAACATTAATTGAACTGGAAGAGGTTCTTGCAGTTAATACACTGCTTGTGTAGTTAATACACTGCTTGTCCACTACAGGGACTCAAAGAGCTTTTTTCTGCTTATGGCAGAAGGCAATGGTGAATTCCAAGAGGCTTTAAGTATTTACTCACAAATATTAATCTCCCGACTCATGGGGCTAGCTACATCTTCAAACAATGCTCAAACCCTTTCAGGGAATTCTGTCAGAGGCTTCTGGTTCTTCCCAGGCTTCACAGGATGCTGGGGAAAGGAGGCAGATGATCTCTGACCTTATCCTGATTTCTCTGGATGATCTGTGTATCTCCAGGACTTCCTGTCTTGGTAGGAGACTTTCAGGTGTAGGCAGGATGTCTTGCGATGTGCAGTCTCAGCACAACATCATGCTGGCTATGCAGGCCAATTGCATGGAGGCATTTAGAGCCTGTTCCCGGTAAACTTGAGGCAGGCAGTTTCCAGGCAGTTCAGGACACAATAAGGCAGTGAGGCAGAACACTGCCAGAAGCAGAGAGCAATGGTGGCAGGCAACAGCAGGCAAGCACAAATACAACGACAGAGCACATTGTGTTACCTGCTCATCTCTTTTTATCAATACAGCCTGAGACTAACGGACCTTTGGACACAGAATAGCCAATCATAATGACAGTTATACTAGGTGAAGTCATAGGCTTGCTGTACCCAAATTTGGGAAAAACATAGGCCTTGCATGAGGCAGGCACAAGCCAAGTGTGTGTACCCTGTTTACCACAGGATGTAAATAAGAGCAAAACAAGTCTGGGCAAGCCAGGGTGCTTAGGCTCAGTGGCTTCAGGTTCTTTGTCCTCTTTCCCACAGTTGATTCTCTCCAGAACAGGAGGGAGAGCAGAAGAACATGTCTGGGCAAGTCAGGACATACATAATCCTATTTTGGCCTGTTTAGGCCTACCGCAACAGAGACAGGACTAGAAGAAATGAATACAAGCTACACCAGGGGAAGTTTGCACTGGGCATTAGGAAATAGTTCTTCACTGAATGTGTTCTCAAACACTGGAGTGCCCTGCCCAGGCCAGTGGTGAAGCCACCATCCCTGGGGATGTTCAAGTGGCTTATAGACCTGGTGCTTAGGAACATGGTTTAGTGTTGACCCTTCAGTGCAGGGTTGAGGGTTGGACTGGATGATCTTTGAGGTCTTTTGCAACCAGGTATATTCTGTGATTCTGTGATTCAATACCAAGTCTATATATAGAAAGCTTTTATGTTTTATGGCTGGATAGCTCACATTTTTAATTCAGGTACAGGTAGAAAAATGCTGAGGAGGAAGCAGTATAGCACTGCTGACACAGATAGTTTATATTTGTTTGAGCATATGTTAAATCTGTTGGAGCTAAGAGAATTGCTTCAGAAGGTGTAACTTATTCTATATTTTTTAAAAGCTACTCTTAGCACTGTTCCCCCATTCTGAATCACCCTTCATTGTGGAATACATTCTCAAGCAAATCCTGATCTGCATAGCAAATGACCCTACTCCTCTGTGGAATACGTAGCTGTATACTGAAGACGGAGATTTCACACTACTCAGGTCTTGTATCTCTAACAATAGGAGATTATTTGGGTTGTTAGTCAACTGAAGGATATGTTACATACTGAAAGACACATTTAATACTTGCTGGTTTTCCCTTGTGTGATATTATAGTTTGTTCTCTGTGTACAGCATTTGAATATTTATTAGTGTACATAATCGACTGAGTCTGTACTGACAAGTAACTGGATGCAGGGGAAAGGAAAAAATGATGCAGATTAAATCTTGGCTTGATCTGGTCTGTCTGTGAGTGTTCTATGAAGAGAATACTGGAGTTTGACCTTCCCTTTTGATGCGTCCTCCATAAAAAGATGATTTAACCTAAATGCATTCATTGGAAATGCAAATATAAAGATTCATGCATCTAAGCAAAACCAGACTTTCTCCCTTAACATGAGGGGTTGGTGTCAAGTGGCTGGGGACAATCTCTTTTTTGGTCGTGAACAGTGATAAGACAAGGAACAATGGATACAAACTGGAATATAGAAGGTTTCACCTCAACATGAGGAGAAACTTCTTTACAGTGAGGGTGACAGAGCCCTGGAACAGGCTGCCGAGAGAGGTTGTGAAGTCTCCTCTGGAGACTTTCAAAACCTGCCTGGCTGCATTCCTGTGTGGACTACCCCTAGGTGATCCTTCTTTTGGCAGAGGGGCTGGACTTGATGCTCTCTGGAAGTCCCTTCCAACCTCTAAGGTTCTGTGATTCTATTGATAGGAAAATCCTGATATATTGGGAAGTTTTCAGTTCTTACATGAACAGAGTATAGAGCTGATGTTCTCAGCATCTCTGAGGCTTTTCTTGTCTCTCTTTCATGTTCTGAGGTTGTAATTCTTTCATTTAATAACCACATTTGCAAATTCTCCTCTAGTTGCCTCCAGTTGTACAGTAGTACTCCAGAACAATTGAAGTTTGATGATTTTGCTCCAATGCTGCATTCAGCTGATAGATAACAAGGGACTTTGATAGAAGGCTATGCATTCCCTAAACAATGGACCTATATGTTTTAATCAGCTTTGTATGTGCTTCTTCAGATGCATCATGTACTAAAGTTTGAGTTTTAAGAATAGAATAGAATAGAGTCAACCAGGTTGGAAGAGACCTCCAAGATCATCCAGTCCAACCTGTCACCCAGCCCTATCCAGTCAACTAGACTACCAGATATAAGAAAAGACTTCTTACTATGTATGAAGCCTGATTTCAGTGTGAAGGAATTCAAAGTGCTTTGGCTGAAGAGCCGTTGAGAACTCTGATAAATTCTCTGATTTGGACAACAGAAGAAGGTGGACTGGAGTGAAAGGTATAAAAAGCCTCTGTAATTGTGTGGCTGCATATGAGGCACTGAAAAAACTGTTGATGTACAATCCATAGTCAATGCTTGGGGAAATGGGGTTTTGACCAGCAGAGGAGCTGAGGACCAATATTTCACATCATAGGGATGTCTTTAAAGATTAATTCCAGTATGATGAAGTAATGAATGAACAGAAATTTGCATATATTTCCTGTCTTTTTTCTTAATACAGCAAAATTTCCTACACTAAGGAAAATACCAAAAAGAAATTTGTTTTGTTTTGGTTTAGTTTACAATTTGTTCTTCTGGATGAGTTTATAAATATAATTAATGTCTAGAATTAATAGAATGTATAGAATATATAATTAATGCATAGAAATAATTCTCAAATCTGTCTTCTTAGAATCATAGAATCAGTCAGGGTTGGAAGGGACCACAAGGATCATCTAGTTCTAATCCCCCTGCCATGGACAGGGACACCCTACCCTAGAGCAGGCTGGTCAGAGCCCCATCCAGCCTGGCCTTAAACACCTCCAGGGATGGGGCTTCAACCATCTCCCTGGGCAACCCATTCCAGGCTCTCACCACTCTCATGCTGAAGAACTTCCTCCTCATGTCCAGCCTGAACCTACCCATCTTCAGCTTCGCTCCATTCCCCCTAGTCCTATCACTCCATGATATCCTGAAAAGTCCCTCCCCAGCTTTTTTGTAGGCCCCTTTCAGATATTGGAAGGCCACAATAAGGTCACCTGAGAGCCTTCTCTTCTCCAGACTGAACAGCCCCAACTCTCAGTCTGTCCTCATAGCAGAGGTGCTCCAGCCCTCTGATTATCCCAGTGGCCCTTCTCTGGACACACTCCAGCATGTTCACATCCTTTTTGTAATGGGGACTCCAGGACTGGATGCAGTACTCCAGGTGGGGTCTCACCAGAGCAGAGTAGAGAGGGAGAATCACCTCCCTTGACCTGCTGGCCACACTTCTGATGCAGCCCAGAATCTGGTTTGCCCTCCAGGCTGAAGTGAACACTGCTGGCTCGTGTTGAGCTTCTTGTCCACCAGCACCCCAAGTCCCTCTCCTCAAGGCTGCTCTCCAGCCACTCACTGCCCAGCCTGTATTTGTGCTTGGGATTGCCTCAACCCAGATGCAGGACCTTACACTCAGTCTTGTTGAACCTCATGTGGTTGGCTTGTGCTCACCTCTCCAGCCTGTCCAGGTCCCTCTGGATGTCATCCCTTCCCTCCAGCATGTCTGCTGCACCACACAGCTTGGTGTCATCAGCAAACTTGCTGAGGGTGCACTCAGTGCCACTGTTCTTGAAGCTCATCAAGCCATTGAAGCAACAAAGTTTTCAATTATCTACAGATTTATCAGAAGTAATATAAATTTATCAGCAGTAGAGTAGTGACTTTTCAAGTTACTATATTAAATGTAAGATGAGAACACAAATAGTAAATTGTTAAATTTTTAATTGACCAAAATATTTGAAATTATGTTTAAGTTATGAAGTTAGCAAACACAAATCACCGGGTCACAGGATGTTACAGGTTGGAAGAGACCTCTGGAGATTTTGCAGTCCAACCCCTCTGGCAGGAGCAGGACCATAGAATCTAGCACAGGTCACACAGGAATGCATCCAGACAAGGCTGGAAAGGCTCCAGAGAAGGAGAGTCCACAGCTTCTCTGGGCAGCCTGTTCCAGTGTTCTGTCACCCTTACAGTAAAGAAGTTCTTCGTCATGATGAGGTGGAACTCCCTGTGCTGTAGTTTCTCTCCATTGCGCCTTGTCCTATCCCAGGGCACAAGTGAGCAGAGACTGTCCCTGAACCTTCCTTCTTGACACCCACCCCTCAGATATTTATAGACATTGATTAGATGCCCTCTCAGTCTTCTCCTCTCCAGACTAAACAGCCCCAGGTCCCTCAGCCTTTCCTCATCAGGCAGTGCTCCAGTCACTTCATCATCCTTGTAGCCCTCTGTTGGACTCTCTCAAGTCTCTCTTGATCCCTGTCCCTCTTGAACTGGGGAGCTCATAATGGGATGCTATATTCCAGGTGAGATCTCACTAGGACAGAGCAGTTGTTAAAAAAAATCAGGTACGTTTAAGTGTAGAAAAACTGATTCTGATCCACTCACAGCATCTTGATGCTCTATATCTGTGGGCAGAGCACAGTGAGAAGACTATTTAGAGAGAAATGAGCGATTAAAAAAGGCTTTGAAATTCAATTATTAGAGGATGGAGACTTTCAAATATTTGGGGCCAAAGAAGATAAAACAAGCAGAGAAAAGGAGGTGTGAGGGATAGACTAGGTTCCTTTCTGACTGTTTTGATTGCTATAATTTATGGATTTCTTTGATCTCAAAAGATTCTGAGTGCAATAGTTTCAAGATATCAAATGCGCTTGAGACAGGAATTATAAGGAGCAGATTTGAGACTCTTTATCATCCTGACTTTTTGTTTGTTTGTTTTGGCAATACTGTCTTAGCAGTACTCTAAACCTAAGTGTACAAAGTGAGATAGAAATACTAAGCTATGGGGAAATTAATAAGCTGGACAAATCTAACAGGTTCCATGGGTCTTCAGTAGCAGGCAAATGAAGAGAAATATGGATAGCACTTTGTTCCGTTCACGGGTAGCACTTTGTTCATGGAACATTGAGAATCCATCGTGAGGCTGGCAGCAAACACCCTTGTATAACAAGGGAGAGGAAAGCTCATTTGTGCCCTTTTACTTCACATGATTTCTAAATCTGAGTGGTTGGGTTCTTTTCCTAATTAAGGGGGAAAAAGATAGCAAGGAACGTATCTTAGTATTTCTCTATAGACATAAGTTAATAAAGACACAATGCTTACTCCATATATATCATTATGAAGGAGTTGATTCCTCACACAAGAGATCTGACTGTGATATTTATGGAATAGCTAGGGGATTACCAAACTTTAATTAAACTAAAAAAAACCCCAAACAACCCTAGTGTAAAACTAGCTGCTGCTGACTTTGGTGATTACATTCTCTGTTAAAACACCATTGCTCTTATAAAGATACTTAATTTGTAAGGAGAGATGGCTGAAAAGTCCTTTAAGTATGTTGAAAGTTTGTTGTACCTCCCATACTCTGTGCTGGACAATCCATTAGCCTCCTTGAAGAATAATTATAAAACAGAGTGCTGCTACCACTCTACCACTTCTACATGTACATAAAATATTTTCTTTTTAAAATGTAAATGTTATTCATTTTCCTGCTGGCACAAGGATTTGCTGTGATCTATGACTGACCTTTCACTGGTACTATAAATGATGTATTAATCACCTCCATGATATACATCTTCTTGAGTGAATGCACATAGGAACAACTGTGCCAAGTAACTCCTAGAGGCTATTGAACTGGTAGATTTTATCCAGCCTAATGTATGTCTGAGGAAATTGGGTTGGAGGAAAGGTTTGTAAGCACTTCAGCATATTACTTAGAGCAGTAACTATTCCTTAACACCTTACAGCTTTGAAAAGCACAAAGAAGACATGAGAATTGTGCTAGTTTGAGCCTAGCTAGCATGTTTTGGTGAGAAGAACTAGATGATAGGCTGTAAACTGAAAACAATGGTGAGGTCTACTTCCCTCACAGTCTTGCTGAGATGTGTAAAGAAGAAAGGCAAAACAAAGATTACAGCACTTGCTTCTTCTCTTCGCTGGGGAGCTTTGCCTGCTGGGGAGAGCTCGTGGCTGCTGGCTGGACTCCATCTTGCTTTCTAACCTCACCCTCCTTTTGCTTGGCTGCTTCACCTTGCTTTTAACCCTTTTGGCTGAACCTCCATTCTTCCTTGGGACTGGGGTAAGGTTGAGAGGGGTAGGGGGAAGGTGAGGGGGTGGTTGAGAGCCCCTCCTGGGAACTCAGGTTTCTGGGAGGGGAATTGTGTTTGTATTACCTTTTTTCCCTTGTATATTTCTGTCTATAACTGTATATACTGTAACTATCTGCTTGTAAATTGTGCCAGCTGTAAATATAAGCTTCATTCAAATTTCCAGAGCCGACTGAGTCTAGTCTGGGTGATTTCTAAAGTGTGGGGGGCGGGGGACACCCAAACCATCACAGAATAGACATCATCAAGACTGGGGCACTTCATATCATATTTTCTCTATTAAACCTCAACTCCTTTATTAGATGACTCTATGAGGCCTGATAAGATACATCCCAGAGTGCTGAGGCAGTTGGCTGATGTCATTGCCATGCCATGCTCAATGGCATTTGAAAAGCCATGTCAGACAGGTGAAGTCCTCAATGACTGGAGGAAGGCAAACATTGCACTCATTTTTAAAAAGGGTAGAAAAGAGGACCTCAGGAACTGCTGACCTATCAGCCTCACCTCTATGCCTCGGAAGATCATGCAATAGGTGCTTCATCTATGGACTTGAAAGACAGGGAGGTGATTTGAGATTATGTAGATGTTTCATCATAGAAGGCCACTAGGTTGGCAAGGCAGGACATGCCCTTGATGAAACCATGCTGGTCTTCAACTCTGTGATATAGTTAGACAGATCGGTTAACCTGTATATGAGCTGACAGTGTGTGCGTGCAGGCCGATGGCATCCTGGCCTGCATCGGAAGAACTGTGGCCAACAGATTGAGAGCAGGGATTCTCACACTTTGTCTTCTCTGGTGAGACCTCACTTGGAGTTCTCAACACAGGAAGGACGTGGACCTGATGGAGTGGGTCCAAAGGAGGGCCACAAAAAATGATCAGGAGTCTGGAACACCTCTGCTGCTAGGAGAGGCTGAGGGAGCTGGGGTTGTTCAGCCTGGAGAAGAGTGGGCTCCAGGGAGACCTAATAGCAACCTGCCTGTACCTGAAGGGAGTGGCACAAGAAAGCTGCAGAGGGACTGTTTGCAAAAGGCCTGGAGTGATAGGACAAGGGTCAGCAGTTTGACGTGAGAGAAGAGCAGATTTAGATTGGATGTTAGGAGCAAGTTCTGCACAATGAGGTGGTGGAACACTGGCACAGGTTACCTATGGAGGTAGTTGAGGGCCTATTCTGGAGTTCTCCAAGGTCAGAATTGACAAGGTTCTGAGCAGCCTGTTCTAGTGGAGGGTGTCCCTGTTTACTGCATGGAGGTTGGACTAGATGAGCTCTGAAGGTGCCTTCTATCCCAAACCATTCTATGATTCTGTGATTCTGTAGCATGGCTCAGTTTGAATTCCATAGTAATTTCAAGATGTTATGGCTAGAAAAACATAATTAAGAAGCAAACAACTGCAACAACAAAAGAACCCCAAACCCATAGACAGTTCTTCCTTTCATGGAATATATTTAGGCAATAAACTTCTGAAAAGCCTCTGTCCCTGGAGGTGTTCAAGAAAAG